>BLSH010394912.1:194311-210163 GCA_018402905.1 Glandirana rugosa
GGTTGAACCGGGGATTGTGTGTTAAAGGTAACGATCTACGACGTCGACCACCCACATCGTTTTCGATCTCGCATCCGCAGGTTGGACGACGGGAGGTCCGATTTGGCATGTGTGCCCTGGGCTGTAGGAAACATTGTCCCAGCACTGGATGGAATACAAGACTAACCTGTGAATGGGTTAGCAATGCTGAGCCCAACTCTTTTTTTTGTTCCGGCAGCAGACGGGTCCCTGTATTGCTGCTGGAATACAGCGCTGTATACTGTAGCTCTTGGCTGTGGGTCCAACCTGCGGCCCTCCAACTGTTTTCGGAACTACAGAACCCATGAGGCATTGCAACGCTGACTGTTACTAGCATGACTCCCCAAGGAAGGTTAGTTTCGCAACAGCTGGAGGGCAGCAGGTTGGACGCCTACGCTCTAGCTTTTGCTACACCCACCAGCTGCAGCATCTAGCAATGGAAATTGTGTGTTAGGGGCCAAGTTGGCCAAAACCAGTTCTTGTTAAAGTGAAAGTAAAGCTGCAGTTGGGCTTTAAAGGAAACCGGTCTAACTCTTAATATGCATATCACATACTGCCTAGGGTGCCATGTACTGTGGTGGGGGGGCTGTGCCATCCCGGCCCACGTGCTTGTAAATACGGCCAGCTTGGTGCTGTTTGCTATCGCTGGCGTTAAAAGTGTAAGTATAGCCAAAATGTTTTTTAGGTTTGGGTGGAGATTGGAAGGGTTGGATCCCCTGTCAGATTTTTGTGTAGGGACAATCTACCAGGGACCCAGGGGCCCATTGCCACAGAGACCTAAAGAGGTGGGAGTTCCTTCCAAAGGGGACGCCCCTTACTGTGGAGCGATTTCATCTCACTTCCTGTCATGTCTCTAGGAAAGAGCAGAGCCTTAGTGTTCTGTGTGCCCTTCTGACCGGGTCTCCATGCTGCTACCAAGCATTTTGTTTCTGGCAGCTAAGCTTTTTAGAACAAAGGTATGAGGTAGAGAGGTGGCAACTCCTTGCAAAAAAAAAGGTCGTTCTTGCATTGAGTGAAGTATACAAAATGTTTACGCATTTCCGCAATAAGCCTTACTACTTACATCTTATTGGCGAAACGCGTAAGTCATTGTATTTTGTACACTCAACTCAATGCAATAATTTGCCTTTTCTGAAAGGACAAGGCATTGTGTCTCTACCTCCATTAGTGCCTGGAAGACACTCTGAGCAGGAGCATTCATCAGTCAACCTCCGTGGGGAATCTGTCTACGTGTTACACTTTTCTTATCAAAGCTAAGCTTCTTACCCATCCTGACCCTGTCCAGGAAGAGCTCTAAACGTTTTTCCCAACCCAGAAATGGTAAATGTTCCCTATTACAGCCTAAAGGTGGTGGCTGCTTTAGATTTCTTTTTTTTCCACCTGTTGATCCTGCTAGTAACACACATCTCCTGTCCTTGGGTGGCCAAAGACATTCTTTTTCGGATGTATCGCAGTAAATTGTTGGTGTACCCACAGCACCACCACTAATTTATCCATCAACAACAGGCATTCACCTTACTGTAGCAATGGTATATATGGTGCAATAAGCGTTGTTTGTCGATGCAGAACAGCAAGAGTCAAAGTCCACCTGGAGCATCCCAGATAATTTCCCGCTGATCTCGATGCAGCACCACTAAAGAGAGTGAAGTATCTCCAGGTGAACAGATAACAGCAGGGCGCAATCTGAGTGTAGTAACTTTAACGTATTTATTGCAATGAAAAGACAAATGGCAACTCACATTATGATAAAATGAGGCTCATCAGGGGAACCTCAGAGGGAACCTCCGATCAGGATAGAAAGACTAGGTAGATGGATGGATACACCTGCAAGAGAGCACACCAGGGGGTGCCAAAATTAAGTGAAGCAATAAATTATTGCGAAACACTAGTAAAGTGGCTAAAAATGAGTGTATGTACTCTGTATGTAGGCGGCTCCTGCATCTGGGTTGGGGTGCCTCCTTCATAAAACTTTAGCCCGGAAAGTCCAGACATTAGGCTAGATGACCTTTTTAAATGACGTGGAAACCAACCAGATGGTGGAGCTTTCTCAAGCTTTGGATAGAGATTTGGGCGTCCTTGAAATACATAGCCCCGCCCCCTTGATGTGCCAATGATGTCACTTCCGGTCTGCTCTGCGTCCTAAGCGGATATTAATGATATGGCGGAGGGCTTTCTGCGGGATGCAGAGCTGGCCGGAAGTGATGTCATTGGCACGTTAGTGGGGCGGAGCTATGCATTTCAGGTCTTTTTCCAAGCTTCAGAAAGCTCCACCCTCTTGCTTGTTTCCACTTTCTCATTTAAGCTGACGTCTGGACTTTCCTTTTTAGGAAGAGGCTCCACGTCCCAGATGCATGAGCCGCCTGCTCACAGATTACATGCAAAATGTGCCATTTCTTATGTGAGTTACCAGTGTTTCTCAGTACATTTAATGCTGCACTTAGCTTGGAGCCCCCTGGTGTGTTCTCTTAGAGGTGGATCCATCTATCTGTCCAATCTTTCTATCCTTGTCTGAGGTGCCCTGGTGTGTGACTGTTTACTAGCAGCCCTTACTATGTGGTGAGACCACATCTACACTGCCCCAATAAATACGTTAATATACTGCACTCAGGCTAGCGCAGTGATGGAGAACCTTGGCACCCCAGATGTTTTGGAACTACATTTCTCATGGTGCTCATGCTCTGTATTTGAGCATCATGGGAAATGTGTTTTGGGGTTTTTTTTTGCAAGTTTCCCAAGGAGAAATTACTTAATTTTTTGGGGTTTAAAGTGTTTATCTGAGTAAAAGATGACCACTGAATCTCCCCAGCGTTAAATGGTTTGTCTCAGCCTTTAGCCTCCACCTTTGCTGGACAGCCTGGCTTTTTTTTTTTTATCTGTTGCTGCTGGCTGTATGCACCTCTGTGGTAGATTGGAGGCTATAACCTCATACTGCCACGTCTAAGGCCACCAGCACTTATTTTTTTTTTTTGTGCAGGTAGAGCGCATCGGTGAATGTCATCACTGACCCCTCCCAGTCTCATTTTAGCATTGGGAGCCGGTGCGATGGGCTCCTGATCACATGACAACTAACCTCATCACATGACTGCTAATTATAGTGGTCACATAAGTGGGGGCCTTGGCAGGAGCAGAAAAGAAGAAAAAAAAAGAAACGTTGACCTAATATTTTTCCCCCTCCCAGTCCCTACTGTTATTTGCCTCCATGGGTGATCAGTGCACTCACTGCAGTCCTGGGCTTCGACATCCCCACCCTTCTTCCCCCCTCCTTTTTGTGAAGTGCTTCTGAATTGAATCGGGGTGATTCTGATTGGCCAAATCAGTCACATGCCAGCACTGCCCAATCATGATTGCTCTGATCCTACCTGGAGGCCCCAAAGAGAAAAGGGAAAGCAGAGCAGGGATTTCAAATCGTCAGTACTTTCACCTCTGGAGGCAAGTACAGTAGGAATTTTGGAGGGGAGGTTGTTTTTGGGGTGGGGTGGTGGGTAGTGAGGTTTATGGTGTTAACGGGTTTTGGTTTTTTTTCTGACCCCCCCCCCCCCCCACTCACTCCCTACTGTACTTGTCAGCACAGTAAGTAGTGGTCAGTGTCAACTGACCACTACTTGGGCTGGGCTTGAGCAATCCTGGGCTTTGACATCCCTGCTCTTGTTCCCTTTTTTTGTGGAGGGCTTGTGGAATAGATCAGAGCGATTTTCTGATTGGATAAAGCTATCACATGCCAATCGTTCTGACCAATCAGAAAGCGCTCTGATCTATTCCAGAAGCCCTCCAAAAAGAATGGGGGAACAAGAGAGGGGATGTCGAAGCCCAGGCCTGCTGTTTGGACACTGACAACTAATCACTATGTTGACAAGTACAGTAGGGAGTGTTGGGAGGTAGGGGCAGAAAAAAAAAAAAGAAACTAAACCTGTGAACACCGTACACCCCCCCAAACAGAACAACCTCCCTACTGTACTTGGCTCCAGAGGTGAAAGTACTGATGATTTGAAATCCCTGTGCTTCTTTCCCTTCTCTGTCAGGCTTCTAGACAGGATCAGAGCGGTTGTTATTGGTCAGGGCTGGCATGTGATTGCTTTGTCCAATCACAATCGCTCTGATCCTTCCTGACAGAAGTGAAAGAAGAGTGGGGATTTCAAAGCTTCAGCACGGACTCCTCATCACCTGGTGGGGGGTGTAGTAGGATGTTCATCTTTTTTATTTTTCTAAAAGGTGAAATTGCATCATTAATGGAGTTGAAAAACAGACTTACTGGCAGGATCAAAAGGCAACAAAGCTCTTAGCGGGAGAATTTGCTATAAAAAAAAAAAAAAAAAAAAATCTGCCCCTAGATGATTACATCATATGCTGTTTTTTTTTATTTTGCTCAGAGTTCCACTTTAGTAACCCCTATTTGGGGGGGGGATGTTGCCTCATTTCCTGTTCATCTCCAGCAGAGGAAGTGGAATGAAATCTCTGCCCACAGCAAAATAAGCCGATGCCCCTTCCCTACTCTATCCACCCCTAAAATAAATTGGTTTGGCGGTCTGTACATTTGCGGCTATTGGCCTTCTTTCCATCAATTCAAATCGACTTTTCAGCCCTCCCCTCAACCCCGGTCCCTCATTCTTGGAGTGCACAAAGAATTCTGTGTTGTGTGCAGGTCAGCGAGTGCCGGGGCAGCTCCTCTTCTCCCCTACAACTTTGATTTGATGTTTTGTTCTATAGGTGGGGAGTGGCAGCGGTATTGTCTGGTGGAGGGGGAGCCTGGACCATCCCCCTCTATTCCTTGTCTCTCCACCCTTTTTTGTGTTGTTTTTTTTTCAGCCCCTCTGCTAAAAAATAAAAAAAAATGGTCTTAGAAAATTTCAAAATCTCGTTTTACATTTTTTGTTCTTGGTGAATCAAATCGAAAAACGTTTCTGTCCTGTAAAGTGTATTTATTTAAGAAATAAACTGAAAATGTCGGTGTGTCTCTGTTACTTCAATCTGTACACCTAACTACCTCCCCCTATAGGTCACTTATGTCATCACGTCCCAAGCATCTATCCCACTGGTGCCCAACCTGCAGCAGTGCGTTTTCATACCTGAGTGCCAAAAAACTTTGCTCCTGCTGCACTTTTTTTTTTTTAAGTGTATCTCAATGCACACCTGAAGTTGGAGCACAATAACCCCCAGCATGGTGTCAGTGGATGCAGTAATAACCCCCAGCATTGGTGTCAATGAGTGTGATAATAACCCCCAGCATTGGTGTCAATGAGTGTGATAATAACCCCCAGCATTGGTGTCAATGAGTGCGATAATAACCCCCAGCATTGGTGTCAATGAGTGCGATAATAACCCCCAGCATTTTTGTCAATAAGTTGGATAATAACCCCCAGCATTGGTGTCAGTGGATGCAGTAATAACCCCCAGCATTGGTGTCAATGAGTGCGATAATAGCCCCCAGCATTGGTGTCAATGAGTGCAATAATAACCCCCAGCATTGGTGTCAATGCTTGCGATAATAACCCCCCAGCACCGGTGTCAGTGGGTGCAGTGACAGCCCCCAGCACCGGTCTCAGTGGGTGCAGTGACAGCCCCCAGCACCAGTGTCAGTGGGTGCAGTGACAGCCCCCAGCACCGGTGTCAGTGGGCGCAGTAACAACCCCCAGCATTGGTGTTAGTGGGCGCAGTCATAATCCGCAGCATTGGTGTCACCTGGTGCAATAATGATGCTCCTGGTGTCAGTAAAATTAAATCCCCTTTCCCAACAACAGTGTTGTCAGTGGATGCAATAATAGGCCCAGATATTGCAGGGAGGGATAATTGCAGTGCCACTGACCAACAGTTTTGAGGGGGGTTATTATACTGACACCAGGGGAATAGTTATTGCACTCACGGACACCAATGCTGGGGGTTATTATTCCAATCACTGACACCAATGCTGGGGGTTATTATTGCTCTCACTGACACCAATGCTGGGGGTTATTATTGCTATCAGACACCAATGCTGGCGGTGGGGGTTATTATTGCTCTCACTGACACCAATGCTGGGGTTATTATTCCAATCACTGACACCAATGCTGGGGGCAGGGGGTTATTATTGCTCTCACTGACACCAGTGCTGGGGATTTTTGTGCTCTAACTTCAGTGAGCATTTTGATTCACTTTATAAAAAAGAATGCAGCAGGAGCAAAGTTTTGGGCGCTGAGGTATGAAATTGCGCTGCTAATGTGTGGCCCTCCTGGAGGGGGAGGGGGGGGGGGGGTTGGGGGGTCCCACATTTCTATGATCTTCAGGTTGATCAGCATCGGTCTATACAGACACCGAAAAAGCTGTTCCTTTCATAAGACAAATTTACAGCAAAAGCTGTTTTTGAGGCAGATATCCGTTCATTTAAATCGATCAATGAATTTACAAATGTACAATATATCTCTGTCTTTAAAGAAAAAAAAAAACAAAACATATATATCCTAAGGGCCAGTTCACACCATAGAAACGCAATCCAGATGCTTTTCTGCATGTGCGTTTTTGATGCAGTCCAGTACACCCCCCCTTTTTTTTTTTTTTAGCCTAAAATAAGTACATGTGAGTTCTGGTGCGTTTTTGATGTGTTTTACTGCGTTCCGGTACAGTTCACTGCAGAAAAAAAATGCAGCATGTTCTACTTTTTTTTTTTTCTGGAACTGATTGCCCTGGTGTGAACTACGCCATTAAAAACCATATAACCTATGCGGTTTTGATGCAGAAAAGTCCTATCTTTGTATCAGTACATTCCCGCCTGCCTCTACCTGTCTTCCATACAACTTGCTATGCATTGTGTCACTCCCATTCAGGTATCAGTTACATTGTTCAAATACGGATGGTTGCTGTACAGGGGAGTCTGCAAATAGAAGCTGCATGTGGTTTGCAGACAAAATCTGCATGTTTAAGCCGGAATAGAAATATAAATCTGTATCAAAAATATACAATAACCATTATTACATGTACCTTATACTTCATTATGTCACTATTGTCATAAAAAAGTGTGTGTGTGTGTGTGTGTATATATATATATACACACATACATACATACATACATATACACACACACGTACATACAGTATCTCACAAAAGTAAGTACACCGCATCACATTTTTGTAAATATGTTATTCTATCTTTTCATGTGACAACACTGAAGAAATGACACTTTGTCTAAACCACTGGCAACAAAAGTGAGTACACCCCTAAGTGAAAATGTCCAAATTGGGCCCAAAGTGTCAATATTTTGTGTGACCACCATTATTTTCCTGCACTGCCTTAACCCTCTTGCGCATGGAGGTCACCAGAGCTTCACAGGTTGTCACTGGAGTCCTCTTCCCCTCCTCCATGATGACATCACAGAGCTGGTGGATGTTAGAGACCTTGCGCTCCTCCACCTTCCATTTGAGGAGGCCCCACAGATGCTCAGTAGGGTTTAGGTCTGGAGATGCTTGGCCAGTCCATCACCTTTACGCTCAGCTTCTGTAGCAAGGCAGTGGTCATCTTGGAGGTGTGTTTGGGGTCGTTATGTTGGAATACTGCCCTGTCTTTATGG
Source organism: Glandirana rugosa (assembly GCA_018402905.1). Classification (NCBI taxonomy): domain Eukaryota; kingdom Metazoa; phylum Chordata; class Amphibia; order Anura; family Ranidae; genus Glandirana; species Glandirana rugosa. The sequence continues at coordinate 201,864 of BLSH010394912.1, forward strand.
ACCTTGCTTTGTGCACTGGTCGGAATCATTTGATGGGGGATGGGGTTGTTTTTCAGGGGTTGGGCTTGGCCCCTTGGTTCCAGTGCAGGGAATTCTTAAGGCGTCAGCACACCAAGACATTTTCAACAAATTCATGCTTCCGACTTTGTGGGAAGAGTTTGGGGATGTCCCCTCCCTGTTCCATCATGACTGCGCACCGTGCACAAAGCAAGGTCCATAAAGACACGGATGAGCGACTTTGGGGTGGAGGAACTTGTCTGGCCTACACAGTTTTAGCTGCCCCATGCACGTCCCCAACATCAGGAAACAATCCCGGGCCGAGAACGCGCAACACTTAAAGCCACTTTTATCCAAGTTGGCTTTGAAAATGTAGATCGGATGGAACCTGCCGAAATAGAAAGTCACAGAGAAAATAAAGCTCCTCTCTGGATGAATACTATCCAGCCCCCCACCCCCAACCAATCCAGCACATCAATTTCTTTTTTACCTTGTGAGGGAAGATATTCTCGCCTAAGTGCACCATTCGGGTCTCTTATGTGCCTATGCTGGAAAGTCCTCTCACACTGACATCACTGTTTCAGACTCCTCTTCAGGATCCTGAGAGAACCCGGGTGCTGGACAGCCAACAAGAGGTTTGGGATGAAGTGGGGGCAAAGCACTAGATAGGATTCCTCTTCATTGAACTAAATGGCTTGTGCTCAACAGATCACCAAAACGTAGTTTATATATTACTTACTGCTAGAGGCTATTGTCAATTCTTTGATTCTATGAGATCCTGGTCATATCTAACCTTTCATGCAGTAAAACAATTAAAAACCCCAGTGATTGTGCCACTTTTCAGTCTTTAAAGCTGAACTCCAGCTTTTGTTACACTACATAGTTCTCCCACTAACACGTGAGGCCGCTGGATGTGCTGTATGCACACTACATTACTAAAAGTATTGGGACGCCTGCCTTTACACACACAAACTTTAATGGCATCTCAGCCTCAGTCCGTAGGGTTCAATATTGAGTTTGCAGCTATAACAGCTTCAACTCTACTGGGAAGGCTGTCCACAAGGTTTAGGAGTGTTTGACCATTCTTGCAGAAGTGTACAAAGCAAGGTCCATAAAGACATGGATGAGCGAGTTTGGGGTGGAGGAAATTGACTGGCCTGCACAGAGTCCTGACCTCAACCTGATAGAACACCTTTGGGATGAATTAGAGAGGAGACTGTGAACCAGGCCTTCTCATCCAACATCAGTGCCTGACCTCACAAATGCACTTCTGGAAGAATGGTCAAACATACCCATAGACACTCCTAAACCTTATGGACAGCCTTCCCAGAAGAGTTGAAGCTGTTGTAGCTGCAAAGGGTGGGCCAACGCAATACTGAACCCTCCGGACTAAGGCTACTTTCACACTGGAGCGGGACCCGTGGTCGCGGTAAAACCACGCTAGTTTTAGCGGAGTTGTACCAGCGATAGGGCTCCGCTATGCGGGCAGGAGCACCACGCTTTTAACCCCCCACAAGGGGTTAAAAGTGCCGGCGCTCAGCGCTACCGAGGCGGTGTGCAGCCGCTTTGGCAGCGCTTGCCATGCATTTCAATGGCAGGAGCGGTATATTACCGCTCCCCTCACTGCCTCAAAGATGCTGCTTGCAGGACTTTTTGTAACGTCCCACAAGCGCGGGCTTTCACATTGGGGGGGGACCTTTGAGGCGCCTTACAGACGCTATTTTTTAGCTAAATAGCATCTGTAAAACGCTCCAGTGTGAAAGTAGCCTAAGACTGGGAGACCATTAAAGTTCATGTGCGTTTAAAGGCAGGCATCCCAATACTTTTGGTAGTATACTGTGTATATATATATATATATAATTATTATGGATTGATATATTATTTATTTATATGGTATTTATACCATGACCTTAGGGGCACTTTGAATAGGCAGACAGATAAGGCAAAGGTGTTATCTGGCCCCCATTTCATCAAGCTCATTAACTTATCAGTAACAAACTATTTCAGAGGGGTGCATTTTCTGGCCAAGTTATCTTGTGTTGGCAGCTCCTGAATGTCAGACTTTATTAAAGAGCTGAACAAAGGGCGAAGTGAGCTTTGCGCATTAACACAAATTCTTTAATGACATAAAATTGACAATATTACACTCACAATTGTGTAGAAGTACAAGTGCCAGTGATGAGCCCGGGAGAAGATGGCATCTGACAGCCCGGTGATCGGTGGCAGGGCAACGTGTAAGGAGGGCACTCAAAACTGCATCTCCGTAAATGAAAGCAGCTTGCCCATCGCATGTTGGGATATCGTGTGGCTCAATTGTATCCCTACTTCCATTAGAGCAGTGCTTCTCAACTCCGGTCCTCGGGACCCACTAACAGGCCAGGTTTGCAGGATAACTGAAATGCATCACAGGTGATATCATTTGCTGCTCAGTGATTGCAGTCTTCTAGTCTGCATCTCCCCAAGGTAATACTTGAAATCTGGCCTGCTGGTGGGTCCTGAGGACTGGAGTTGAGAACCACTGCATTAGGGGCTGCTAAAACAATGTGTTTTATGGGCTCCTCCTCTTTGTCAAGCCTGAATGTCATGGAGGACCAAGATTGATATAACATTGGGCAGCCCTTCACCAATGTGTACAATGCCAATACAAGAGTATGAAATGTATCCCCATGTATAAAAGGATGCATACATAAAGAAAAGATGGACAATGTTATTACATATAGCAAATATATTATTAAAGTAGTTCTAAAGGCGGAAGTTTCTTTTTCCTTTAGTATTCTCTGCATTAAAGCGGAGTTCCACCCAAAAGTGGAACTTCCCCTTTAAGTATTCCTCGCTTCCTTACATGCCACATTTGGCATGTCATTTTTTTGGGGGGGCATTGTCCCTCTTCCTCCTTCCGTCGCCTGGCCGCCTAGGCGACTCTTCCTCTCCTAGGCGGCCCCTCCATCCTGGTTTTTCTGGGACAGGTGCCAGAAGATTGCCTGGCCACTAGGAACACGCAGCCCGACTCGCGCATGCGCAGTGCGTGCCCGGCCTTGAAACCGGGCCGGGTGCCCACACTAGGAATGGCGGGGCCGTCGGGTGGAGGGGGGGCGACGAGCGAGGCTTCGGGCACAGCCATTGCTAGACCGGTAGACAGGTGAGTGTCTTTATTAAAAGTCAGCAGCTACACTTTTTGTAGCTGTTGACTTTTAATAAACAAAAAATGTGTGGCACTCCGCTTTAAGGTTTAAAAAGAAAAACGCCTTCTATGTGCAGCCCCAGCCTAGCCCCCCCCCCCCCCCCCCATACTTGTGCCCGATGTCGCTAAAGCGCTGTGCACTCCCTCCCACTCCTCACTGACTCAGAGGCAGGAGCCAATGGTAATGACAGCCAGTGAGGAGGAATTGGGGGTGGGGCCGAACCGCACTGTGTGTGTCTATGGACACCCTTGAGTGCCCCCCCATAGCAAGTGGTTTGCTATGGGGGGGCACTCAGCAGAGGGGAGGAGCACAAACCATTACACAGGGCAGGCTAGGCTATAATCAATTTAAAGTGGAACTTCACTCACTCAATCAATCAACGTTGACTATTTTGAATCATGTTGCTGCATTAGTAAATATGAAGGTATATTCTATTTACTTGTTTTAACCACTTCAGCCCCAGAAGGATTTCCCACGTTAGGACCAGAGCACTTTATGAGATTCGGCACTGCGCCGCTTTAACTGACAATTGCGCGGTCGTGCGACGTTGTACCCAAACGAAATTTGCATCCTTTCTTTCCCACAAATAGAGCTTTCTTTTGGTGGTATTTGATCCCCTCTGTGGTTTTTATTTTTTGCGCTATAAACAAAAAAAGAGCGACCATTTAAAAAAAAACAAAAAACTATTTTTTAGTTTTTGCTATAATACATATCCAAAAAAAAAAAAGTTATTGCGTCTACAAACTATGAGAATTGATTTAGGGCGTTTTTATTCTTTTTTTTTTTTACTGGTAATGGCGGCGATCTGCGATTTTTATCAGGACTGCGATACTGCGGCGGACAGATCGGACACTTTTTTGCGACCAATGACATTTATACAGCAATCGGAGCTAAAAATAGACACTGATTACTGTATAAATGTCATTGGCAGGGAAGGGGTTAACACTAGGGGGCGATCTAGGGGTTAACTGTGTTCCCTAGGCGTGTTCTAACTGTGAGGGGGCTGGGGTGGCAGGGGCACCAGAGATCTAACTGATCCAGATTACAGGGATCAGTAGATCACTGTTATGTCCCCTGTCAGAACAGGAAACCGACGTGTTTACATCGGTGGTTCCCAGTTCTGCCTCTGTATTAGGCAATTGTGGGTCACTGGCAGACATCGAGTCTGCCCAACCCGTAGCCACACAAGAGAGCGCGCTGGCCTGCAGCTTGGCGATTTGCTGTTTATAGATGACGATTTGCGCAGTGGAGACACTTTGCTGCCGTTTATCTACATGAGGCTGTCGGCAAATGGTTATACTCTTTAAACTTTTTTTTCCTTCAGGTTCTTCCTGGGTTCTGGCCTAGGCAAATGATGTCATACATCCCAGGATTCATCAGGAGGGGTTTTCCCAACTAAGCACACCCCTCATGCCTGAGCTAAGGGCAGATGCATTCCAGGAAGTAGTTGCCCCATGAATCATCTGCCCTTACTCAAGATGGCCTAGGCAAATTATGTCATACATCCCAGGATTCATCAGGAGGAGAGGAGGGGTTTTCCCAGCTAAGCACACCCCTCATGCCTGAGCTAAGGGCAGATGCATTCCAGGAAACAGATGCTCCATAATCATCTGCCATCACTCAAGATGGCCACAGCCACAAACGCTGGCAGGTGTCTCCCATCAAAATAAAGCATGGAGACATGGATGAATTTGGGGGGGGGGGGGGTAGTTTGTTTTGAATAACAAAATCAAATTAAATAGCCTTTTTGATTTGTTGTGCTCAGAGGCTGCGTAGTTCCCCTTTAAAGCGGAGTTCCGCCCACATTAATTTTTTTTTTTGCTGGCATCCACCTAGTTAGTATTCATTACATAAATAAAGTAATTGGTCGCTTTAAATCCGGGGAGTCTTCCTATATATTTTGCACTTACATTGCTGATTTTTTTTCTTTACTGGGAGTTAGCTGTGGGCACGTGAAGCCGACTCGCACCCTCCTCCAGTCTCTTCCTGGATAAGGTGCATGCTGGTTAACCAGCATGCACCTCTCGATCTCGAGTGTATGTCTCGTTGCCATAACAACAGGCGGCGACAGAGGAAGGTCCCACCCCGTTGTTATGGCGACATAGATAACATGTCTCTCCCCCACAAAATCTCGTCATTTCCTGTCTGGAAATAACGTGACTTTACAGCTCAGGGATGCCCACTGACTCATGGGAAATGATGACTCACATCTCCCATGAGCCCAGGCGAGGCAGGAAGTGATGCGGAGTGCCGCGGATCAGGAAGTGGAATATTACAGGGACCACATAGCAACAGGGCACTTAGGGTGAGTATAATTTTTTTTTTCTAAAGGTAATTCTTCATGCATAGAGGATTTGAAATATATAAAGATATATTTGTGGGTGGAACTCCGCTTTAAGTATATGGAACACAATGCAACACTTTGTAAATCAACTATTTAACCGATTCCTGACCGCGCACAGTATATTCACTGCTGCAGTAGCTTGCGCGTGCGCAGCTAGCAGGCGGGAGCCCGCCGTACTTTGCAGGAGTGTGCCTGCGGCTCGGGAGGACCCCATGTCCGTCGCGATGAACCTGCCAGAGAGAAAGAATGCGGAGCCGCCGATGTAAACACGGTGGTTCCCCGCTCTGTCAGGCGGCATGTAAGAGATCTACTGATTCCTGTCACTGGGATCAGTTAGATTTCTTATACCCCTGGCAGCCCAGCCCCCTCACAGTTAGAACGCCTAGGGAACACAGTTACCTCCTAGATCACCCCCTGCAGGTTAACCCCTTCACTGCCAGTGACATTTATACAATAATCAGTGGATATTTCAAATTCTGATCGCTGTATAAATGTCATTGGTCCCAAAAAAGTGTCAAAAATATCCAACATGTCCGCCCCAATATCGCAGTCCTGCAGATCGCCGCTATTTCTAGTTAAAAAAAAAGTGTAAAAACACCAGAAATGAATTCTTGTGGTTTGTAAACATGGCAACTTTTGCGCAAACCAATCAATAAACGCCTATTGCGATTCTTTTACCAAAAATATGAGGAATATAAATCAGCCAAAACCAATGAATAAATTAGTTTTTTTCTTTTTTTGGATTTGTATTTTAGCAAAAAGTAAGATATTGCTTTTTTTTTTTTTACAAAATTGTCGCTCTTTTTTTGTTTATAGCGGCGATCAAAAATGACGCAGAGGGGATCAAATACCACCAAAAGAAAGCTCTATTTGTGGGGAAAAAAGGACACCAATTTCGTTTGGGTACAATGTCGCACGACCGCGCAATTGTCAGTTAAAGTGACGCAGTGCCGAATTGCAAAAAGGGCTCTGGTCCTAAAGTGGGAAATCCTTCCGGGGCTGAAGTGGTTGAAAGAAGGCAGGGCATTGAAATAATGAATTTATGTAAAATAAACTGAAAAGGAAATGAAAATAAAATAAGAATATAATAAAGACCTGTGAGAGGAGAATACAGAAAGATCTAGATAGGTGGAAAACAAAATAGAAAGAGGAATATGCTATAGCAGGGATATGCAATTAGCAGACCTCCAGCTGTTGCAAAACTACAAGTCCCATCAAGGCCGGTTCTACCACTAGGCGGAGTAGGCGGCCTCCTAGGGCGCAGTGACGCCTAGGGGTACCTGGCCACTGTTGATCTGCCACTGGCTGCTCTGCATTGATTCATGTAAAAACTGACTGAGATAATGAGATTGTATTATCACATGCCATTTGCAAATGTATATAGAAATAATGACAGATCTGCCAAATCCCCCCCTTCCGCCCCCACCCCCCCCCATGGCTGTATTTGATGGGCACAGGTGAAGCTGTATTTGATGGGCACAGGTGAAGCTGTATTTGATGGGCACAGGTGAGGCTGTATTGATTGGTGCTGGTGAAGCTGTATATGATGGGCACAGGTGAAGCTGTATTTGATGGGCACAAGTGAAGCTGTATTTGATGGGCACAGGTGAGGCTGTATTGATTGGTGCTGGTGAAGCTGTATATGATGGGCACAGGTGAGGCTGTATTGATTGGTACTGGTGAAGCTGTATATGATGGGCACAGGTGAAGCTGTATTTGATGGGCGCTGGTGAGGCTGCAATTCATTGCTGCTAATCAGGCTGGGCAGGGGAAAGGGGTGGAGCCAAGAGGGCGTCAAAATGAGGTTCCGCCTAGGGTGTCAATCCTTGCACCAGCCCTGAGTCCCATCATGCCTCTGCCTCTGGGTGTCATGCTTGTGGCTGTCAGAGCCTTGCTATACCTCATGGGATTTGTAGTTCCGCAACATCTGGAGGTCCGCTAATTGCATATCCCTGTGCTATAGTAATTCTTTCTATATAGGAACATTGAAACCATCGACTAGTCTATATATATGAATAAAAAGGGGGACTTGGTGGGACTTCATATGAAACATATGGATATGTCTCCATCCCTAATTCAGTTACAAGAAAGAGGAAATAGGTGGGACTTTATATGAGGTTTGTGCGGCAAGGAAAACGCATTCATTCTCAAAAACACAATGTTTATTGCTACATAATTGCATAACAGGTAGAAAACTTTTCATTCATAGGTTTGTGTCTAAAATGACACCATGTAACCAACATAATATGTAGAGGACTGGCAACAGCAATAATTGATACATTGTATAATATGTGAACGCTGCATCAAAATAATACATTGTATAATATGTGAACGCTGCATCAAAATAATACATTGTATAATATGTGAGCGCTGCATCAAAATAATACATTGTATAATATGTGAATGCTGCGTCAAAATAATACATTGTATAATATGTGAGCGCTGCATCAAAATAACACATTGTATAATATGTGAGCGCTGCATCAAAATAATACATTGTATAATATGTGAACGCTGCATCAAAATAACACATTGTATAATATGTGAACGCTGCATCAAAATAATACATTGTATAATATGTGAACGCTGCATCAAAATAACACATTGTATAATATGTGAGCGCTGCATCAAAATAATACATTGTATAATATGTGAACGCTGCATCAAAATAATACATTGTATAATATGTGAACGCTGCATCAAAATAATACATTGTATAATATGTGAGTGCTGCATCAAAATAATACATTGTATAATATGTGAACGCCTGTCTCTTA
>BLSH010394912.1:218466-228508 GCA_018402905.1 Glandirana rugosa
GAAGCCCGTGCCATAGAGGGGGTTAGAGCTCGGCTGCTGACTTGGGGGGGGGGGGTGGAGACCCGACCGACCTGCAGGGGGGTTTCGGCAGACGGAGGATTGCCGCCCCCCCTCCTCAAAAAATATACCACCAGCCGCCACTGCATGGCACAGTCTCTCCAATGGACATCAGTAAAAAACTGACAGAGGCTCTAACCCCTCACCACTCTCCAACCAATTCTACTTTTATAGTGGTTGTAAAGATATTTGTACTTAGCTCATCCTCTCCGGTGAACTTACCCTTTAACCAATTTAATACCACGCTATAGCCAATATGCGGTTCTGGGAGGGCATCCCTGGATGTCCTCCCAAGAATGCACTTTTTCGCACGCCCCCTGGGGAGGTGCCTGTGATCGCAGCATCCCTTGGACACAGTGGATCACAGATCGGGGTAAAGTGCCGATCACAGCGGCCCTTTACCATGTGATCAGCTGTATCAAATCACAGCTGTTCACATGTAAATAGACTTGCTGGCTATTGGTTCTCCTTTCCTCACACAGAGACAGAGGGTGAGGAAAGGAGAGTCGATCTATCAGGACCCAGTGAGTACAGCATTTACACTGATAATCCGTGCAGCCTCATCGGTGTCCCTCAGCGCAGCCTCATTAGTGCCCCTCAGTGCAGCCTTTCCAGTGCCCCTCAGTGCAGCCTCATCAGTGCCCCTCAGTGCAACCTCATCACTGCCCCTCAGTGCAGCCTCGTCTATGCCTCTCACTGCAGCCCCATCAGTGCCCCTCACTGCAGCCTCATCAGTGCCCCTCACTGCAGCCTCATCAGTGCCCCTCAGCGCAGCCTCATCAGTGCCCCTCAGTGCAGCCTTGTCAGTGCCACTCAGTGCAGCCTTTCCAGTGCCCCTCAGTGCAGCCTCATCAGTGCCCCTCAGTGCAACCTCATCACTGCCCCTCAGTGCAGCCTCGTCTATGCCTCTCACTGCAGCCCCATCAGTGCCCCTCACTGCAGCCTCATCAGTGCCCCTCACTGCAGCCTCATCAGTGCCCCTCAGCGCAGCCTCATCAGTGCCCCTCAGTGCAGCCTTGTCAGTGCCACTCAGTGCAGCCTTTCCAGTGCCCCTCAGTGCAGCCTCATCAGTGCCCCTCAGTGCAACCTCATCAGTGCCCCTCAGTGCAGCCTCGTCAATGCCTCTCACTGCAGCCCCATCAGTGCCCCTTACTGCAGCCTCATCATTGCCCCTCACTGCAGCCTCATCATTGCCCCTCTGCAGCCTCATCATTGCCCCTCTGCAGCCTCATCATTGCCCATCTGAGGCCTCATCAGTGCCACCACATCATTGCCCACTCAGTGTAGCTTCATTAGTGCCCCTAACTGCAGCCTCATCATTGCCCCTCAGTGCCATCTTATTAGTGCAGCCTCATTAGTGCCCCTCAGGGCAGCCTCATCAGCGAAAAAGAAAAATTACTTATTTGCAAAATTTTATAACAGAAACAAAGAATTTTTTTGTTCAAAACTTTCTGACGTTTATTTGGCAAAAAAAAACAAACAAAAAAAAAAACCCCAGTGGTGATTAAATGCCACTAAAATAGACCTCTATCTGTCTAAAAAAAAAAAAAATAATAAAAATGTCATATGGGTGCAGTGTTGTATGACTGCGCAATTGTCATTCAAATTGTGACAGCGCTGAAAGCGGAACATTGGCCTGGGTAGGAAGGGGGTGAAAGTGCCCGGTATTAAAGTAGTTAAATGTCTGGATATAATGGTGTCTGTGGCTTGCAGCGCTTTGGAGTTGCACATGAGAAGGTCGGCCAGGTAATGCTGCTCCGGTCATATCCAAATTTCCCCACCCCTGGCATGCAAATTTCCCAGCTGTCCCTGGCACCGTGTGTGTGTTTACAGCGGGCAGGATGAGTTTCCCCTCTAAAGCCTAGGGCAGGCCATAGATGATGTGATTTTCTTTCCTGCAACTATGGGTCGCTCAATTTCCCCCATCAACACAGTTCCCTCCCGCTGAGCCATTGTGTTCTCCCAGCGCAGGGGGGGGGGGGCGGGGAACTGTCCCTGCTGGGAGCACACAGTGATTATTGCTAGCAGCTATACCCACTGGCAATAATCGGATGTAAAAATCCAACATGCTGGTTGTACCCAAGTCGATCCATCGAGTACAATCAGCCTACCCATAGATGGTTTCAATCTCAACCAGTCCCCTGCTGAACCTGCCGAGACGTCTTTCCCAGAAGACGTCTACAGGAGACGAAACGCGTCGTGATCCGTTCCTCCCCCCAATTCACTGCATTTATGAAAGAGCTCAATTAGGTCTACTGAGATGTGAGTGTTTTTATACCTTTTTAAAATAAATATACCATATGGTTTTACACTATAGCGAGTTTTCTCGTTTTATAATATGGCGGAAACTCCTGTGAATGTTTGGGTCCAGTGAAAATATTCCACTGAAGCGTGCCGGTGATAGCGAAGATATTCCAAGCAGTTCCTGATGGTGGTTACAGATTGTTCCGGATGGAATGATATCTGGGTCACCTGTGCTCCTTTCATGCTGGTTACTTACCAGCTTCTGGTAAGCAGTTTTAATTTGTGGTGAAGGATTTCCCAGGAACAGTGTTTGCTGGCACCTGTCACTTACTTTAATTGACTGTTGGCACTTATCACTTTATTTGGTTCATAATCACTTGCCGCGTTTACAAACCATGAGGATTCATTTCTGGCGTTTTTACTTTTTTTTTTTATACTAGTAATGGCGGCGATCTGCAAATTTTATCTGGACTGCGATATTGCAGCGGGCATGTCGGACATTTTTAACACTTTTTTGGGACCAATGACATTTATACAGGGATCAGAAATTGAAATATCCACTGATTACTGTATAAATATCATTGGCAGGGAAGGGGGTAACCTGCAGACGGAGATCTAGGGGGTAACTGCGTTCCCTAAGCGTGTTCTAACTGTGAGGGGGCTGGGCTGCCCGGGGCACCAGAGATCTAACTGATCCCAGTGACAGGGATCAGTAGATCTCTTACATGCCGCCTGACAGCGTGGGGAACCGCTGTTTACATCGGCGGTTCCCCATTCTTCTTCTGTGCCAGGCGATCGCGGGTAGCCAGCGGACATCGAGTCCGCCCGACCCGGCGGCCATACTGCTGGAGAGTGCAGCGGGTGCGAGAGTGCGCTGGAGGCGGTGCGCTCCCGCCCGTTAGCCGCCGTTTGTAGATGGCGATTCGCCCTATCCAGCCACTCTGCAGCAGTAAATGTACGGTCCGGATCCGGTTAAGATCGGGGAGGCATTGCCAAAACCCAAATTTTTATTCTATAAGTCCTGACCTCTCACACCTACAAATTTCCATTCCATTGATTAAAACTCGTAATTTCCTCTTGACATGAAGAATACTACAGGGTCACATACTGTACTTTTTGGCAAACATAAATGTACAGGGACAAGAAAAGTATGTGAACCCCTTGTCATTAACTGGGTTTTTTTGGCAGTAATTTGCCATAAAATGTGATTTGATCCTCATCTACAAAGCTGAGTTCTGCCCACATACATTTTTTTTTTTTTGCTGGCATCCACCTAGTTAGTATTCATTACACAAATAAAGTGATTGATAGCTTTAAATCCGGGGAGTCTTCCTATTTATTTTGTACTTACATTGCTGATTTTTTTCTTTACTGGGAGTTCCCATCTTAGCTGTGGGCATGTGAAGCCGACTCGCCCCCTCCTCCAGTCTCTTCCTGGATAAGGTGCATGCTGGGTAACAGCATGCACCTCTCGATCTCGAGTGTATGTCTCGTTGCCATAACAATGGGCGGTGACGGAGGAAGGTCCCGCCCCGTTGTTATGGCAACATAGATAACACGTCTCTCCCCCAGTGACGGCTGGTGAAGTTTTAGGATAGGGGGGTGCCAAGCCCCGCCCTTCCTTTTTGATCCCTCCTACTTCTAATAAGCCCCACCCCTTATAGAATCCACCCACTCCGTCCACCCACACAGGTGGGGGCATTTATACAGCCAATAACACAGGTGGGGGCAGTTTTGCAGCCAATAACACAGGTGGGGGCATTTATGCAGCCAATAACACAGGTGGGGGCAGTTATGCAGCCAGTAACACAGGTGGGGGCAGTTATGCAGCCAGTGACATAGGTGGGGGCAGTTATGCAGCCAGTGACACAGGTGGGGGCAGTTATGCAGCCAGTAACACAGGTGGGGGCACGCATGTACCCCATCCAATAGGCAGGCAGGATTGTTACAGAGATTCGGCATGCGGAGAGCGGGCTGTCTCCCCCCTCATCGGTCACCGGGCGGTCAGGGTCTCTGTGGAGCGGGAGTCACGTCACACAGTGACGTGACCCGCTCCACAGGCCACCGCATCCAATCACACTGAGTCGCAGGCTCAGGGTGTGCGCCTGTTCAAGCTTTAATGGACGACCAATAGGCTCACTACTTGGCTGTCAGGTGACACGGATCAGGAAGTGGAAGATTACAGGGACAACATAGCAACAGGGCACTTAGGGTGAGTATAATTTTTTTTTTTTTTTGCAAAGATGATTCATCATGCATAGAGGATTTGAAATATATAAAGATATATTTGTGGGTGGAACTCCGCTTTAAGCCTAGTGGACAGACACGGGCCAAATATCGACCGGTTCAACATTGGGCCCCTGTGTACACCAGCCTGTCCGGCTTCTGTCGAAGGGACATGATCGAAAAAGATCTGCCAATCAGCATCCAATCAGCGCTCTCAGCCAATGGCAAGGGGGGCAGTTCACCTGTCAGAAGACAATAGCTCAGCAGGGAGATCACTGTACTAACATCAGATAGTTAGTACAGTGAGCTCCTCAGTCTTTTTTCTTTTAGCCCGCTGTGTTGAATGGAAAAAGAAAACACTCGTGTGTACCTAAGCTTATGGCACAACAATAGGCAAATACAACATGCTTAACCACTTCAGCCCCGGAAGGATTTCCAGCTTTAGGACCGGAGCCCTTTTTGCGATTCGGCACTGCGTCGCTTTAACTGACAATTGCGCGGTCGTGCGACGTTGTACCCAAACGAAATTTGCGTCCTTTTTTTCCCACAAATAGAGCTTTCTTTTGGTGGTATTTGATCCCCTCTGCGTCATTTCTGATCGCCGCTATAAACAAAAGAAGAGCGACAATTTTGCAAAAAAACCCAAATTTCTTACTTTTTGCTAAAATACAAATCCAAAAAAAAAATATAAAAAAACATTTTTTTTCATCGGTTTTGGCCGATTTATATTCTTCCTCATATTTGTGATAAAAAAATCGCAATCGCCGTTCATTGATTGGTTTGCGCAAAAGTGGTCGCGTTTACGGATGATGAGAATTCATTTTTGGGGTTTTTATTTTTTATTTTTTTTACTAGTAATGGCGGCGATCTGCGATTTTTAGCAGTACTGCGATATTTCAGCGGACATGTCGGACCATTTTGACACTTTTTTGGGACCATTGGCATTTATACAGCGATCAGTGCTATAAAAATGCACTGATTACTGTGTAAATGCCATTGGCAGTGAAGGGGTTAACCTGCAGGGGGCGCTCTAAGGGTTAACTGTGTTCCCTGGGCGTTCTAACTGTGGGGGGACTGCCCTAGCAGGGGAAGGGAAGTGGTCACAGCTTCTGTATACAGGAAGGCTGTGATCACAGCCCTTCCCCCTTCACAGAACGGAGGTCCGTGTTTACTTACACGGACCTCCGTTCCTTCGCTCCGGGGGGGCCATCGCGGGTAGCCGGCGGCAATCGAAGCCGCCGCACCCGCTCCCTGGCCCTCCCCGAACACAGTGAGCGTGCGGGCGCGCCTCCGGCGGCGCGCGCGCGCTCACTAGGCTCGGTCTCGCGGCCGCCGTCGTATGACGGCGATTTGCGTTCACCAGCCACCTTGTCGCCGTCAGATGCCGATCAGCGGTCGGCAAGGGGTTAAAGAGTAACTCCACTTTTGTTGAGAAAAAAACAAAACATTCCCCTCTGGGTGCAATTGCAAGGAATTTAACAACTAGTGAGCCAATCACGCTCTTTATACTATCTGTACAGAGCGCCTCCAGGTGGCCATGTTGCATTTTACAGAAAATCACAGCAGCTGCAGATTGAAAAGGAAAGGGAATTTTTAATAACATTCCCTTGCAATATGAATCATGTGGCAATTGTATATGTTATATTCATTTTATTTTTTATTTGCTATTTTTTCCCCTCACGAAGGTGGAGTTACCCTTTAACCACTTGCCGACCAATACTGCAGCCGGTCAGCTCTATTGCACAAAACAATGTACCCGTAGGTCATTGCGTGCAATAGCCACCAGCGGGCGTGTGCTCCCACTGAATGGCCACAGGGGGAGCCAATCAGCGGGTCCGGCCGATGTAAATAAGGCAGATCGCCGTCCTCTTGGGTATGAACAGAGAGATCTTGTGTTCCTGATGTCTCTGTTCTTACAGGGAGTCCATCCCCCACACAGTAATGCCTCGTACACACGGGACGACGATCGTACGTACGATCGTCTCAAATCGTATGTTGGATAATGTAACTTGCATACTGACTGCACTACAGAAGAACGTTCAGGCGCATGTAATTAGCATCCGGCCGTTCCTGACTTCGGAGCATGCGTGTTTTGCACAATACAACTTGTTGTACCAACTGCTCTGCACACACGATACAACGGTCGTATGAGCGCTTGTTGGTACGACCAAGTTTTCTAGTCTGCTCATACAACTCCCTTGCACGACCGTCGTACGTCGGCTGTTCTAATCGTGCGTACGGACGATCGATATCGCATACAACGGTCGTTAGTACGACCTGTTGTATACGATCGTCGTCCCGTGTGTATGAGGCTTAAGAAAGCGTCTCCTAGGGACTCACTTAACCCTTTGATCTCCCCTGGTGTTAACCCCTTCCCTGCCAGTGTCATTAGTACAGTTTTAGTCTTTAGTACATATTTTTTTAGCACTGATTACTGTAATAATGTCACTGGTTCCCCAAAAAAGTGTCAGTTGCAGTGCCTTGAAAAAGTATTCATACCCCTTGAAATGTTACAACCAAAAACGTAAATGTATTTCATTAAGATTTTATGTGATAGACCGACACAAATAATAATTGTGAAGTGGAAGGAAAATGATAAATGATACAAATAAATCTGTGAAAAGTGTGGGGGGGGGCATTTGTATGGCGCCCCCCAGAGTCAATACTTTGTAGAACCACCTTTCCCAGCAATTACAGCTGCAAGTCTATTTGGGGAAGTCTCTGCCAACTTTGCCCATCTAGAGAGGGCATTTCTGCCCATTCTTCTTTGCAGAATACCCCAAGCTCTGTCAGATTGGATGGAGAGCGTCTGTGATCAGAAATTTTCAAGTCTTGCCACAGATTCTCAATGGGATTTAGGTCTGGACTGTGACATTCTAACACATGAATATGCTTTAATCTAAACCATTCCATTGTAGCTCTGGCTGGATGTTTAGGGTCGTTGTCCTGCTGGAAGGTGAACCTCCGCCCCGGTCTCAAGTCTTTTGCAGACTCTAACAGGTTTTCTTCTAAGATTGGCCTCTATTTGGCTCCATCCATCTTCCCATCAACTCTGACCAGGTTCCCTGTCCCTGCTGAAGAAAAACATCCCCACACCATGATGCTGCCACCACCATGTTTCACAGTGGGGGTGGGGTGTTCAGGGTGATGCGCAGTGTTAGTTTTCCGCCACCCATAGGGTTTTGCTTTTAGGCCAAAAAATGTTGGTCTCATCTGAGCAGAGCCCCTTCTTTCATGTTTGCTGTGTCCCCCACATGGCTTCTCACAAACTGCAAACTGAACTTCTTATGGATTTCTTTCACCAATGACTTTCTTCTTGCCGCTCTTCCATAAAGGGCAGATTTGTGGAGAGCACGACTAATAGTTGTCCTGTGGACAGATTCTCCCACATGAGCTGTGGATCTCTGCAGCTCCTCCAGAGTTACCATGGACCTCTCGGCTGCTTCTCTGATGACCGGCCGGTCAGTTTAGGTGGACAGCCATGTCTTGGTAGGTTTGCAGTTGTGCCATACTCTTCCCATTTTCCGATGATGGATTGAACAGAACTCCGTGAGATGTTCAAAGCTTGGGAGATTTTTTTTTATAACCTAACCCTTATTTATACTTCTCCACAACTTTATCCCTGACCTGTCTGGTGTGTTCCTTGGCCTTCATGATGCTGTTTGTTCACTAAGGTTCTCTAACAAACCTCTGAGGGCTTCACAGAACAGCTGTATTTATACTGAGATTAAATGACACACCGGTGGACTCTATTTACTAATTAGGTGACTTCTGAAAGCAATTGGTTCCTCTAGATTTTAGGAAGGGGTATCAGAATAAAGGGGGCGCCATACAAATGCCCCCCCCCACACACACTTTTCACAGATTTATTTGTATCATTTATCATTTTCCTTCCACTTCACAATTATGAGCCACTTTGTGTCGGTCTATCACATAAAATCCCAATAAAATACATTTACATTTTTGGTTGTATCCACAAAATGTGGAAAATTTTAACGGGTATGAATACTTTTTCAAGCCACTGTAAGTGTCCAATCTGTCCGCCGCAATGTCGCAGTCCCACTTAAAAATAAATAAAAATGCAATAAATCTATTCTCATAGTTTGTAGATGCGATCAGAGGCATAAATAGAACCTTCAGGGCCCCGGTGCAATAAATTATGAAGGGCCCCCCTGACCAGGGCCCTTCCCTCTTCCCACTGATCCTGGGGCCTTTTACTCCCATCGCGGGTCCCTTTATTACGGTACAGCAGCGGGGCCCTTTCACAAGTTCTGCATCGGGCCCCCTTTCTGCCATCTTCGGGCCTCCCCTTGGTGCTGAAATGCCAGGGCACAGAATGAATGGACAGGAATAGCTGTGCACCGAGCCTCCCATTTATTCAGAAACGGAAGTATAGTAAAAAACAGTTTACTATGCTTCAGTTATGAATCAACCAATTGGTACCAATCACTGACTCTGTCCATTCAGAAAAGGAAGGAGCCGGTAAATGACAAATTTACCGACCCGTTCCCATCTCTCCATCATGACTCATCTTCTACCCTGGGAACAGCAGAAGACAAGTATACTGGAAAATGGAGGAGATTGGTTCCTCTAAATGCCACCCCTGCCATCCCTCCTATCCAGGGGTAGGCACATGGGCCCCCTGGACCATGGGGCCCAGTTGCAATTGCAACCCCTATTGTTACGCCCCTGGATGCGATAACTTTTGCACAAACCAATCAATATTCGCCTATTGGGATATTCTTTTACCAAAAATATGTAGAATACATTTTGGCCTAAATCGATGAAGGAATTCGATTTTTTACATTTTATTTTTTTGGATGTTTTATAGCAGAAAGTAAAAAATAATGTTGTTTTTTTCAAAATTGTCGCTCTTCTTTTCTTTATAGCGCAAAAATAAAAACCGCAGAGGGGATCAAATACCACCAAAAAGAAAGCTCTATTTGTGGGGAAAGACGTCACTTTGATTTATGTACAGCGTCGCACGACCGCGCAATTGTCAGTTAAAGCGACGCAGTGCCATATCGCAAAAAAATGGCCTGGTCATTAAGGGGGTAAAACCTTCCGGGGGTGAAGTGGTTAAGCTGATAAGACACAAACAATCCTAATATCTGGGGTCTTTATTGAATGCACCCATTAAACATTCATAGTGCTGGAGGAAGAAGCAAGACTAATAGACTAATTACTTCAACGAAGGCTAATTGGAGTCAGTAGTTTGCACACCTGGTGTCTTCATTAATGAGATGAGTTTGGAGGTGTGGTTGGTTTAGAGCAGGGGTATGCAATTAGCGGACCTCCAGCTGTTGCAGAACTACAAGTCCCATGAGGCATAGCAAGACTGACAGCCACAAGCATGACACCCAGAGGCAGAGGCATGATGGGACTTGTAATTTTGGAACAGCTGGAGGTCCGCTAACTGCATATCCCTGCTTTAGAAGGATGGAGGTAATGTGTGTTCGCCATTCTTTGGGGGTGAGAAGGCTTGGGGAGCTCCCTTCCCTTTAGTAGCTCTTTG
>BLSH010394912.1:242580-253596 GCA_018402905.1 Glandirana rugosa
TGGCGATGAATTAAACGACTGTATAAAGACATAAACGTCATTTAAACAAGTTAAAGACATTTCCGCTGTTTTGAAAACAGAACGGTTTTAAACTGGAGAGACAGAACTAATTTATTATTTAGAGAAACAAGTCACTTTGATTAAATAAAGTCACGTAATTTGTAGTAAACCCTCCCAAAATCGAAACGTACACTCGCTAAAGATTGTGGTTAACTAAGTAATTTTCAGTCCCATATCGTCCGTAAAGATGCTTTATCTATTCGCTGTTCTGAAAACAGTCCCTGTCAGCTTTGATATTAATGAGTTTTTGGAATCATTGAGAACATGGTTGTTCAATAATAAAATTATTCCTCAAAAATACAACTTGCCTAATAATTCTGCACTCCCTGTATACAGTCCCTGACAAAAGTCTTGTCGCTTATCTATTTCGTAGAAATGCCTGCTATACCCTGACTTTTAATGAATCAATTGGTGTTAGAAATCGCTCACATGCAAAGCTAAAACCCTCCCAAATGATGTTTAATGCACTGAAATAAATTAGTTTCACTGAACAAAGAGATTTATTATTTAATCAAGACAGAGAGGTCAAATTTTGGCAAGACAAAAGTTTTGTCGCCTTTACAGAAATTGAACAAATTTACTGCAAATACAGAAATATGTCAGCAAATTAAGTAGCGGTGCTGTGAGATCCAAATGTAATATCTTGTATGACTTCCATGGGCTTGAAGGACTGCATCCAATGCGGTTTGGCAAGGATTCATACAATTTATTGATGGAGTCATCAGGAATAGCAAAGAAAGCGGTCTTGCATGCCTCCCAGAGTTCATCAATATTCTTTGGTCTCGTCTTCCATGCTTCCTCTTCCATCCAACCCCACCTATGCCCAATGATGTCCATGTCTGGTGACTGGGCTGGCCAATCCTGGAGCATCTTGATCTTCTTCGCCTTGAGGAACTTTGATGTGGAGATGGAAGCATGCAATGGAGCTCCATCCTGCTGCAGAATTTGGCCTCTTTTATGGTTGGGAATATAAGAGGTAGCTAAGATTTCTTGGTATTTTAGACTATTGATGTTGCCGTCCCTCCAGCCCTTTCTTTCCTTCCTTCTCTCTGTGTTCCTTCCTCCATCTCAGACTCGAACCACACTCCATTTGAGCCATGCCCCTTTAAGCCACACCCACTAATTTGTTTAAACCACACCCATTTTTCCCCGACGCATTTCTTCAGGCTGAATCCCCCCCTGGTCTTTTTTCCCCATCTAGCAACGCCACCTGCTCTTACAAGAGTGTAAGTGTATTACCATACATACCGGGTGTAACCCCAGACCATGATTTTTCCGCCACCAAACTTCACTGTTTTCTGGGTGAATCTCGGATCCATGCGGGGCTCCAGTAGGTCTCCTGCAATATTTGCGGTGACTGTGCTGTAATTCAACCGAAGATTCATCTGAAAAATCCACCTTCTGCCACTTTTCCAGCGTCCATCCTTTTAGCAGGCTGTGGGGCCTTGGCAAATGCCACACAGTTTTTCTTTTTTTTTTTTTTTTTACCCTGTAGGAAGAGCAGGCTGGTATAGTACCACATTTTAGGCACATACACATCAGACGCTGCCGCTCCAGACCGTTTGGACTGCTCTACCTTCTTCACCTCCCTGCCAAAGGTTGTGCGAAGGCTGCCACACGGTTTTTCAATTGTCTTTTGTTTAGCGCTGGCTTCTGGGCACTGATTCGACCATGGAGGCCATTTTGAGACAGAATCCGACAAACTGTTCTGGTTGGCACAGGGACTTCAGGTGACCAGGTCTCGTAGAGCTCTGCTGCAGTGGAAAATGGGTCGGCCTTGGATTTTCGAGCCACCAAACGGTCCTCTCGAGCCGTTGTCTTGTGGGGTTCTGCCTGACCTGGGCTTGGCAAAAACGTCTCCAGTCTCTTCAAATCTTTTTTTTTTTATCCTCAGTATTTGATGCCGAGACACATTGAAGGTGTCGGCCACATCAGCAGTGGATCTGCTCTTCAGCCTCTTGTTAGTCTCAGGGTGAATCTTAGGCATGTTTGCAGAGGCCTAGTTGCAGTTGATGTGAAGGTCTAATGTACTGGGGTTCTTTTTATGCACCCCTGAGACCTAATTGATCCATTATTAGTCACAGGTGAAGCTCTATGACAAGGCGACAACACTTGACTCAATGGGCTTTACCAAGCTGTGAATATTAGAAGACTTTTTGACAGTTTCGTTTTGCACTGAAACATTATTACAAAAGCTGTTGGGATTAAAATGAGCCATTTCTTGTAAAAAAAAATCTTGATTAGAAATATATTTCAGTGGCACTTCAGGTCAATTTGTACACAAGGGGCAAGACTTTTGTCAGGGACTGTATATATATACACACACACACAGTGGAACCTTGGATTACAAGCAGAATCCATTCCAGGAGAATGCTTGTAATCCAAATCACTCGTATACCAAAGAAAGTTTCCCCATAGGAAACTCAGATAATTCGTTCCACAGCGACTGCTTGTCAGTACAGTACCGTATGTGGCCAGAGGTGCAGGGGGGGGCGCTGCTGTATTCAATACCATGTGGCCAGAGGTGTGGCAGCGCTGTTGAGGCTTGGAGACGCTCGAGAATGGTTTACACTTTCGGTATTCCGAATGCTTCTGAGCGTCACCAGCGCCCCCCCACACCTCTGGCCACATGCGGCGTTGCATGCACAGAGGCTAAATCCTGCTCGTTTTGCGAAACCGCGCTCGCAAACCAAGTCGGGTTTTTTCAAAACTGCTTGTATTGCAAAACGCTTGTTAAAGCGGTAGTAAACCCATGCAATTAACAGGTTAAAAACCAGTCACATTTCCGGCACGTGCCGGAAATGTAACACTCCCATTGGTTGTGCTCTAAACCATACTGTCAAACCATCCAATGGCTGGTGTCATAGCTGATCACATGTGCAGCATCACGGCAGTTTTAGATTAAACAGAAGCAAAGACGGCAGCTTCCTTGGCTGAAAATGATAGGAGGGTTTACTACCACTTTAACCGCGTTACTTGCAATCCAAAGTACCTGTGTGTGTGTGTGTGTATATATATATATATATATAAATGATCGAGCATTTCCGCCTAGGGGGCGTGCACCACTATTACTGTGATTAGTCACAGCAGAGAGCGATCAGCGGGTGCCAGGCAATGGAATGGATAGCCGTCAGCACCAGCTGATGGCCTAGGAGACAGAGCTCTGCCTGTCAGCTGGGATGTGATGGATTTTGTTTCCCTGCAAAGCACATCCCTTAGAAAAAGCACCTCACACACACTGCCTAAGCACACATTTAACCCTTTGATTACCCCTGATGTTTAAGCCCTTCCTAGCCCATGTCATTAGTACAGTGACAGTGCATATTTCTAGCACTGATCCCTGTATTGGTGTCACTGGTTCCCATGAAGTGTCAGTTAGTGTCCGATCCTCCAATGCAATATCACAGTCCCGCTATAAGATGCTAATCACCACCACCATTACTGGAACATTAAAAAAAAAATATATATATATAATAATAATAATTTAAAAAAATAATAAATATATACACACACACACAGTTTTTTTTTGTTTTTACTTTCTGCTATAAAACATCCAATAAGAAAAAAAAATAAATAAAAAAATCCAATTTCTTCAAACAATTGAGGCCAATATGTACTCTGCTACATATTTTTGGTAAAGAAAACTCCAATAAGCGTATAATGATTGGTTTGCACAAAAGTTATAGCGTCTACAAACTATGGGCTATATACTGGGATTTTATTTATTTTTAGTAATGGCGGCGAACAGCGACTTATAGTGGGACTGCGATATTGCAGCGGACATTCTGACACTTTTTGGGAACCAGTGACACTAATACAGCGATCAGTACTAAAAATATGCACTGTCACTGTACTAATGACACTGGCTGGGAAGGGGTTAACATCAGGGGCGACCAAAGGGTTAACTGTGTGCCTAGCCGGTGTTTATGTGTGTACTATGGGGGAGGTGCTTTTTACTAGGGTAGAGCATGGATCCATGTCTCCGCTTTGCAGGAACACAGGATCCACACCTTCCCTGACAGAATGGCGATCTGCCTTGTTTACATAGATGGTCGTTCTGGCCCTCTGCCTAATGATCGCTGGGTGTCGGTGGACATCAAGTCTGCGGTAACCGCAGATCAGCTCCCACTGTGTATAAATCACAGAGGGAGCGAGGCCCCGGCAGCGCACCCCCTACCCGGAAGAGCCGAATCCCGTGTACATAGACGTGATCCAGCGCGCAGCTGCCCCCCTGTAGCAGTAAAAGTGCTATGGGGCGGACAGCAAGTGGTTAATCTAAGCGCCTTATCCAATCATTGCTGTTCGGAGGTCACATGATGCTTCCGAGGTCTTTCCTGTCCTCAGGGGAAAGTTCTGGGGGAGGGGCTTCTAGTCCTCTGATGATGTATGACTCTGTGTCTGCACTGATTGGTGCTGTGCTAGTCACATGACATTAAAAAAATAAAAACGTTTCAAAATAGAGAATTATAATAAAATAAATAGCAGCAACAAAGTTTTTTAAAGCTTCATACAAATCTATATTTCAAACCAAATGTTTATTCTTTTTTTACATGGTAGGCGGAGTTAAAGTTGACTGAAACAGCTTTCACTTTGTTCACACTGTAAAGAGATCTTGAGGAGGTTCTGCCAATCACAGGCTTGCCACGCCCTTCCAGCCTGTGTGTACGTGCTGGGACTAACAGGGAGGTGAAACCTTCATCAATCAACATCTTATAAACCCCCTTTCATTGTGTTTAGCAATAGGAAGACAGAGGAGGGAGGGTGTAATTTACCACTACATGTATGACTATATAGTCACATGGGCTGCACAAGGGAGAGACAGTGAACAGCAGAATCAACCAGGATATTTGTAGTTTACAGAAAACAAATGCTCTAGTGGATGAGAGAGTGTGAACACAATGTAATATAGCATATATTGACAGTTTTTAATGATTTGGGTTTATTGTAACTTTAAAAAATGTCCCCAACACCTATGCTGACTAACCAGTATAAGAAAAGTTGTACATATCTATTTTCAGCCAGCTCCAGTCACATGATCTCCAGCCAGCAGCAGCTGCAGGGGAGAGGAGGGAGCGTTAATGGCTGGTGCATAGAAGCCTATGGGTGACATCACCAATTCCAGACGTTGGCAAGAGCTCCCTCCTCTCCCCCCCAGCAGCCACAGGAGATCACATGATCAGACTGAGCTGTAAATAGGTAAGCATATACGGCTTTCTGACACGTTATTCAGCATTGGGGTTAGGAGGGGACATTAAGAATAGGTAGGTTTAGGCTATAATTCTATGTTACCCGGCATTTCAACTTTTAATTTATTTATTTTTTTTACAAAAATCCCAGAATTCAGTTATAAAGCTCTTCTTGTTAAACTTCTATGACCCGTTTCACCACAATCTGACAGACTCTAGCAAAATATATTCTGTACAGAGAGACTCACCAGTACATTTTTGGCCCAAAATTTACCAATGAATTGCATCACCCTAAACCAGAGGTCTCCAAACTGTGGCCCGAGAGCCGGATGTGCCCCTTTGCCTTTATCTGGCCCTCGGGGCACTAGACCTCCCACTGACACCAATGATGGGGCACTATTCCTCCCACTGACACCAATGATGGGGCACTATTCCTCCCACTGACACCAATGATGGGGCACTATTCCTCCCACTGACACCAATGGTGGGGCACCATTCCTCCCACTGACACCAATTATGAGGCGCTATTCCTCCCACTGACACCAATGATGGGGCACTATTCCTCCCACTGACACCAATTATGAGGCGCTATTCCTCCCACTGACACCAATGATGGGACACTATTCCTCCCACTGACACCAATGATGGGGCACTATTCTTCCCACTGACACCAATGATGGGGCACTATTCTTCCCACTGACACCAATGATGGGGCACTATTCTTCCCACTGGCACCAATGATGGGACACTATTCCTCCCACTGATACCAACGATGGGGCACTATTCCTCCCACTGACACCAATGATGGGGCACTATTCCTCCCACTGACACCAAAGATGGGGCACTATTCCTCCCACTGACACCAATGATGGGGGGGGCTATTCCTCCCACTGACACCAATGATGGGGGGGCTATTCCTCCCACTGACACCAATGATGGGGGGCTATTCCTGCCACTGACACCAATGATGGGGCACTATTCCTCCCACTGACACCAATGATGGGGCACTATTCCTCCCACTGATACCAATGATGGGGCACTTTTCCTCCCACTGACGGGTTACTACTCCTTCCATTAAAACCATTCAATAGAGCATTGTGTACCCCCATTGGCCCCAGCCCCCTGAAGGACAGTGAACTGGCCCTTTGTATAGAAAATTTGGAGACCTCTGCCCTAAACCGTCACCCAAAGGAGGCAAGTTGAAGAATTAAGTCCACCCCACGCCCTTACCTCTGTGGGTGTTATAGTGCATGCAGTGGTTCAGGGATTTGAAAGCCAACCTCGTCCCTGTCTTTTCCTTTGGGCTTCCAGGACAGATTGGAGGGATTCCGATTGGTTAAAAGTAGCCACAAGCCATCCTGGAAGTCCTAAGGAAAGACGGGGCAGATCCAATCCCTAGCTTGCCGAACAGGGAGGACGGGGGGTGTTCACCTGTCTATTTTTTGCAAAAAAGTTGAACTTACACTTTGAAGCGTATACCCCCCCCCCCAAATGTCATATTGCAGCTGAGATATGGTGGCTGCATTAGTTCTCCTTTATTGGTGATCCTGCCAGTATTACACTTCCTGTCCTAGGGTGACAACGCTTAACTCACTGTGTCTACGGGGAGCAGCATTGTCACTCTCTGACAGGGGTACATAACACCTCCATAACATAGGGGGGAGGTGCGCTTGTAGGCCACAGCAATGACCAAGAACCCAGCACAGGAAATTATCAGCTCACCAGCTACCTGGCAGGATCAACAGGTATTTTTTTCTTTGTACTTATTGAACAGATCCAACAATAACCATTCAATGAGATATTCAACAGACGGAAAGAGATAAGGTTCATTGTAAAGATTTACATATATTTGAAAGACAAAACATTTTGGTCGGAGTGGGAGGAATGGTTTAAAAATCCCGTCAGGCTTGTTTTACAATCTGTGTCCCAAAGTGGAGATTCGCCTTTACTTCCTGTCCTGGGGGATACAAAAGGAAGGGATATGAAATTTCTCCAAAAAGTCAGGAAAATCCCCGCTTGTGTTTTTGTCCATCACGTTCAGGGCAGCCCATGTATTTCAATTGGCTGCCCTATGTGCGAAAAACGCACGGCCCTTCGTAGGCCTGCAAAGGGGAGGCTTTTTTTTTTGCATTGCAGGAATGCGCAGTATTTTGTGTGAATTCCCACATAGCACAAATGTGAGCCAAGCCTTAGACAATTGATGTCCCCATTGCAAGATATGCCCATGTTCCTGTTTGGGTTACATTTTTGTTTTAATCTCCCATCCCTACCACGTATTGGAGACTACGGACACCAGGACTGAGAGCGGGGCGACCCTCCCCGGTGGGGGCACAGATCGGGGCGACCCTCCCCGGTGGGGGCACAGACAGCAATGAAACCTGACCGGTTGTTTAATCCTTCCACACTCCATAAGAACTTGATAAGTTTCTTCAGGTACACTTTGAAGTATGTTTATAAAGCAGGTGGCGTGCTATTCACCGAACATTCACTACAGGTGAACCTTTGAGGTGTATGTCTTGACAAGAGATTGATTCACCACCAGTGAACTTTGGATGAAAGTCACATTTACATCTTAAGCTTAACGCCGTTTTCTGCCACTTAACCTAGTTCGGCCCAAGCTGGCAACACATTAACTTTACTGAGGGAGGAGCTTGCGGTAAGCGCTGCATATAGCGTACCGAGCCTCGCCGCTGCATATAGCGTACCGAGCCTCGCCGCTGCATATAGCGTACCGAGCCTCACCGCTGCCTATAGCGTACCAAGCCTCGCCGCTGAATATAGCGCACCGAGCCTTAGCGCAGTGTGCCAGGAGCATTGTGGGAGTTTCCCAGTCCCCTGAACAAAATTGAGTCAGGCTGACTGCTGCTCAGCCAATCACAGACTGAGGTGGGGAGGCAGGTGGATACATCACAAGCTCCAACTCAGCCAATCACAGGAAGCCTTGTATTTTATGAATGAATACACGGTGTCCTCCAATTGGCTGAGATCAAGATTGTGACACATCCACCTCAGCCAATCAGCAGAAGCCTAGTATTAAAAGATAAAATACAAGACTTCCTGTGATTGGCTCAGTTGGAGATTGTAATGCATCTGCCTGCTCAATCACCTCAGCCAATCAGCAGAAGCCTAGTATCAGGTCATAAAATACAAGGCTTCCTGTGATTGGTTGAGCTGGAGATGATTGATGTGGGGAGGCATAATAATATATCCACGTGCCTCCCCACATCAATTATCCCCAACTCAACCAATCACAGGAAGCCTTGTATTTTATCATTTGATACTAGCATAGGTGTGCGCAGACTATTGCATTAGGGTGTGCACCACAAAAGCGCAAACAAACGTGTGTGTGTGTGTGTATATATATATATATATATATATATATATATATATATATGTCAGAAGGGCCTTGTGAGTAGTTCATTTTTATCATTTTTTTTTTTTTTTTACAATATTATATTTTATTATGGTGAAATATCAGGAGGTAAGCAGACCCCTGATGCATCACTTTTGAGACAGAGGACAGAGATTCTCCCGTCCCTTTCTCTGCAGCCAGGCAGCAGAGAGAATCTGCACAGTACAGGGTGATTAGGGTGTGCCCAAGCACACCTGCCACCCTATGTGCGCATGCCTATGGATACTAGGCTTCTGCTGATTGGCTGAGATCAAGATTGTGACACATCCACCTCAGCCAGAAGCCTAGTATCAAATGGTAAAATACAAGGCTTCCTGTGGTTGAGTTGGAGCTAATAATTGATCTGGGTAGGCAGGTGGATACATTATTATGCCTCCCCATATCAATCATCTCCAACTCAACCAATCACAGGAAGCCTTGTATTTTATGACCTGATACTAGGCTTCTGCTGATTTGTGGATGGTTTGATGATTTGAGGTGGATGTGTCACAATCTTGATCTCAGCCAATCACAGAAAACCATGTATTCATACATAAAAATATAAGACTTCCTGTGAATGGCTGAGCAGCGGCTTTGTTCATGGAAATCCCCGTTCCGCTGCTGGAACACAACACCGTATACTGTATGTAGTAGAGACAGACATACACTTATTCATACCCCTGGCAATTTTTGACAAAGTTACTTTTATTCAACCAGCAAGTCATTTTTTGATGGGAAATGACATAGGTGTCTCCCAAAAGATAAGACAAATGTACAAGAGGCATTATTGTGGGAAAAAATAAAAAAACAAAATTTCTCAGCTTTTATTTACATTTGAGCAAAAAGTGTCCAGTCCAAAATTCATACCCTTCAAACTGTCACAGTCTGTGGGAAAATCAAAAGTTCTATACCATTCCAAATAGTCCAAGCTGTTCTAAAGCATCCTAATTACCCTGATTCATTGGGAACAGCTGTTTTAATCGACTCAACAGGTGAAAAACAGCAGCTCTCTGCAGTTGGTTTGTGGACAGTCAAGGCTAAGACAAAGGAGCTCAGTGAGGACCTGCAGTCATGGCTAAGACAAAGGAGCTCAGTGAGGACCTGCGGCTGCGCATTGTGGCTGCTCACAAGTCAGGAAAGGGCTACAAGGCCATTTCTAAATGTTTTCAAGTTCCAGTGGCTACAGTGAAAAGTATTATTAAAAAATACAAGACGTTCCACACTGCAAAATCTCAGAGGACGTGGTCGGAAGCCAAAGGTGACACCGGTGCTGACCAGGTTAGAGAGATGAAAAAGAATCCAAGGATCACCACCAAGGCCATCCTGGTGAATCTGGGCTCTGCTGGTAGCAATGTCTCAAGGCAGACAATCCAACGGACACTGCACACTGCTGGGTTCCACGGATGCAGACCAAGGAGGACGCCACTTCTCCAGATAAGGCACACAAAAGCTCACTTGGCCTTTGCAAAAGCTCATCTGCACAAAGAAGACTTCTGGTCTTGTGTTATGGTCAGATGAAACAAAAATTGAATTGTTTGGTCACAATGATGTTTCCTTCATTTGGCATAAAAAAGGAGAAGCCTTCAACCCAAAGAACACCATCCCCACTGTCAAACATGGTGGTGGGAACCTAATGCTTTGGGGGTGTTATTCAGCCAATGGATCAGGGAACCAAATCACAGTAAACGGCACCATGAAAAAAAAGCAGTACACGAGGATTCCCAATGACAACATCAGGCAGTCTGCAGAGAAACTTGGCCTTGGGCACCAGTGGACATTTCATCATGACAATGACCCAAAACACACAGCAAAAGTGGTGAAGAAATGGTTAGCAGACAACAACATTAACGTTTTGGAGTGGCCCAGCCAGAGTCCAGACTTGAATCCAATTGAGAATCTGTGGAGGGAGCTAAAGATCAGGGTGATGGCAAGAAGACCCTTCAACCTGAAAGATTTGGAGCTCATTGCTAAAGATGAATGGGCAAAAATACCTGTGGAGACCTGCAAAAAGCTGGTGTGCAATTATAGGAAGCGTTTGATTGCTGTAATAGCCAATAAAGGCTTTTCTATTGATTGTGAAGGGTATGAATAATCTTGGAGTGGACACTTTCTGCTGAAATGTAAATAAAAGCTGAGAAATGTTTTTTTTCCACAATAATGCCTCTTGTACATCGACTTATTATCTTTTGGGAGACACCCATGTCATTTCCTGTCAAAAAAATTACTTGCTGGTTGAATAAAAGTAACTAAGTCAAAATTTGCCAGGGGTATGAATAATTATGGGCAGCACTGTGTGATTATATATATATATATATATATATATATATATATATATATATATATATATACACACACACACACACACACACACACACACAC
>BLSH010394912.1:255528-270306 GCA_018402905.1 Glandirana rugosa
GAAAAAAGACCCCCCCCCCCCCTCCCGTTACGGTTTCCCCTGTAAAGAACAGATCCTTGTCTTCTCTCATTGGCCATACAATCTCCTTTAGAGAGTTACCATAAACTATGTAATAGGAGGACAAACCTAAAAAAAGTAATTTTCAATATAGAACCCAAATCAGGCCTGTGTACTACGGATCCCAAAGGAGATTGTACAATCACATTGCATAGCCCTCCTCATTCTGTCCATACACCCTGCAATCTGATTGTACAATCCGGCTGTACAGTGTATGGCCAGCCCAAGGCAGGCTGTATAATCTCCTTTAGATTTACCATAAACTATGTAATAGCAGGACGAGCCATTAACATAGAACCAAACCAGGCCCTTCTACTACAGAGTTGATGGTAGATGTAAAAGGAGATTGTACAGCCGGCCTTGGCCCTACATACTGCAATCCGATTGTGCAATCTCCTTTAGATTTACCATAAGCTATGTAATAGAAGGACAAACCTAAAACAACCCATTCAATACAGAACCAAAATCAGGCCTGTGCACCACAGATTCAAAGGCGATTGTACAATCAGATTGCATGGTCAGCCTTAGCCTAGCCATACACCCTGCAATTGGATTGTACAATATGGCTTGTACAGTGTATGGCCAGCCCAAGGCTGACTGTATAATCCCCTTTAGATTTACCATAAACTATGTAATAGGAGGACAAACCTAAAAACAAGTCATTCAATACAGAACCGAAATCAGGCCTGTGTGCTACAGATCCCAAAGGAGATTGTACAATCAGATTGAAGTATGTAGGGGTCAAGGCCGACTGTGCAATCTGATTGTACAATCTCCTTTGGATGTGTAGTACAATCAGATTGCACAGTCAGCCTTGACCCCCTACATACTGCAATCTGATTGTACAACCTCCTTTAGATTGACCATAAACTGTAATAGGAGGACAAACCTAAAACAAGCCATTCAATATAGAACCAGGCCCTTCTACTACAGACCAAAAAAAGGAAATTGTGCAATCAGATTGCACGGCCGGCCTTAAGCTGGCTACACATTATACAACTTTTTAGTTAAATTTCCTCCAGATTTACCGTCAGCTATGTAGTACAAGGGCCTACCTGATTGCATACAAATTGAAAAGTGCTTCGGAGCGACCTTATATTATATGGCTTTGGTAAATCTAAAAGGAAAATTGCATAAGATAAATTGTATAATGTGTAGCCAGCTCTAGCCTGGCCATACACCTTGCAATCCGATTGTACAATGTATGGCCAGCCCAAAGCTGACTGTATGATCTTCTTTAGATTTACCATAAACTATGTAATAGGAGGACAAACCTAAAAACAAGCCATTCAATACAAAACCGAAATCAGGCCCGTGTGCTACAGATTAAAAAGGCGATTGCACAATCAAATTGCATGGTCAGCCTCATCCTGGCCATACAATTTTCTTATTCCATTTCCTTTAGAGTTACCTTCAACTATGTAATATGAGGGCCTGTGATTGGATACAAATGTAAAGTGTTTAGGTCTGGCCTCCTATTATACGGAAAACCGTACAGTGTATGGCCAGCCCAAGGTTGATTGTACAATCCGATTTAGATTTACCAAACACTATGTAATAGAAGGACAAGCCATTAATCTAGAACCAAAATCAGGCCCTTGTACTACTGAGCTGATGGTAAACCTAAAAGGCGATTGTACAGTCATCCTCATCCCGGCCATACAACCTGCAATCTGATCGTACAATCTGGCTGTATGGCCAGCCCAAGGCCGACTGTACAATCTCCTTTAGATTTACCATAAACTATGTAATAGGAGGACAAACCTAAAACAAGCCATCCAATATATAACCGATATCAGGCCTTTGTAGTACACTGGTAGATCTAAAAGGAGATTGTACAATTAGATTGCATAGTCAGCCTCACCCAGGCCATACACCCTGCAATGTGACTGTACAACCTCATTTAACAAAACTATGAGGACAATCCGATACAACCCAATCAATTTCTGTGAGAAAGCGCTTATATTATTACATAGGGGATGGTAGATCTAAAGAATATTGTACAATCAGCCTCAGCCTGGCCATACACCCTGCAATCCGATTGTACAATCTCATTTACCAAAATTTAGGAGGCCAATTCGATATACAACTCAATAAATTTCGATGCAAATGTACAGGCCTCTATATTACATAGATGATGGTGGATCCAAGAAGTAAACTGTACAATCAGATTGCATAGTCACCCTCAGCCAGGGCATACACCCTGCAATCTGATTGTACAATCCGGCTGTATTGTGTATGGCCAGGACAAAGCTCACTGTAGAATCACCTTTAGATTTACTAATATAGGACAAACCGAAAAAAACCCAAGCCATTCAATATATAACCAAAACCAGGCCCTTATACTACAGAGTTGATGGTAGATCTAAAAAGGTGATTGTACAATCAGATTGCAGGGTGTATGGGCCAGGGCTGACTATGCAATCTGATTGTACAATCTCATTTATCAAACCTATGGAAATGCCCTTAAAATACATACTTGACAGTAAATCAATAAAGGAGATTGTACAATTAGATTGCATAGTCAGCCTTAGTCTGGCCACACACAGTACAATCCGATTTACCACAACTATCGGGACAAATTATACAATTCAATCAATTTTTATGGAAACGCCCGTATAATACATACTTGACGGTAGATCAAATAGAGGATTTTACAAATCTCATTTACATTTAAATACGAGGACAGACAATCCAATCCATTTCTATGCAAACGCACAGGCTCTGGTAATACATAGCTGATGACAGATGGAAAGGAGGATCGTACAAATCAGATTGTATAGCATAAAAGACAGGCCATATATTTTGCAGATCGGATGATACAATCTCATTTACCAAAACTACGTAATACGAGGGCAAACCTATAGAAAGCAATCCATTTCTATGCAAGTGCCCTTATAATACATACTTGGTGGTAAATCAAAAACGTCAGCTTTATACAATCAGATTGCATAGTCACACACACACACACATTACAATTTCATTTACATTTTTACCAAAATGATGAGCAAAAACCTATACGGTCCAATCAATTTTCTAAACAAATGCCCTTCTAATACATGCTTTAAGGAAGAAGATTGTACAATCTCACTTTAAAATTTACCAAAATTATGTAATATGAGGGCCAACCCATACTTGTCACAATTCTAGGAGCATGCCCTTATATTACATACATGATGGTAGATCCTAAAGTAGATTGTACAATCGGATTCACGGGGGGCTGAACCTGCGGCCCCTTCAGCTGTGGTGGAACTACAAGTCCCATGAGGCATTGCAAGGCTGACAGGTACAAGCATGACTCCCAAAGGCTGAGGCATGATGGGACTTGTAGTTCTGCAACAGCTAGGGGGGCCGCAGGTTGAGCTAAGACAGGCCATATACTATACAATCTGATTGTACAATTTACCAAAATATCACATAATAAGATGACAGACCTTAACAAAACATTCAATATATAAATCACATCAGTCAGGGCCTTGTACTACATGATAGATCTAAACCCATCTGATTGGATAGTGTATGGTCAAACCTCGGGCTGGCCATACATTATACAACTTTCCTTTAGATTTACCGAAAACCATATACTATGAGGTCACGCCCACCTTCAGTTTGTATGGAGTCGGGCAAGGCATTCGCACTACATAGTTTAGGGTAAATCACAAGAAAATTGTATAATGTATGGCCAGAGCTATGGCGCTCAAAGACTTTTCTAGTATCCCTCTGCAACCGCCAACATCACTGTACCATCCATACGTGCTGGGTGCCTGGTTCCCCCCTCTGAGTGCATTGGTTTAATCTGCCCGCCACTACATCAATAGGGTTGGTGGATCAAACCAATGCATTCAGAGGGGAGGGGGCAACACACCTAAATGGAGGATGAAGATTCTTAGTGCTGCAGCTCCTCGTCCACCAGCCCCCTATGCAAGTACAGGGTACAGTAAACTTTCAGGGGCCGGTGGACTGAGCCACAGCGCTCAGAGGGGGCCCCGGCACTGAAGATTTAATAGCCCTGTAGCTCTCGGTGTTGCCTCCGCTGGCCCCCCCGAGATCACTGCAAGGTACAGTAGTGATTGAGGTGGTCGGCGGATTGAACCACATCCCTCACAGGGGAAGGTCAGACACCCCACACACCCCTGAGGGGATGATGGATGCTTAAGATTCTTCTAGTGCCGTAAGCTCTGTGGTTCCTCATCCACCAGCCATGGGGTCAGTATAGGGTACAGTAATGATTTAAAGGGCCCCAGACCCAAATCTGGGAGGGATACTAAAGACTAAAAGCACTGTAGCTCTCTGTGGTTCCTCCACTGTCCCCTAGATCACTGCAAGGTACAGTAGTGATTCAGGGGCCGGCAGATGCAACCACACTCAGAGGACAGGAGGGGTCAGGCACCCAACACACCTGGAGGGATGCTTAAGATTCTCCTAGTGCCGTAGCTCTGTGGTTCCTCATCCACCGGCCCCGAGGTCACTACAGACGAGTGAAGGGGGGGCGGTGGATTGAACCACAACGCTCAGCGGGGGTCTAAGCATTTGACAAGCGACAGGGCTGCAGATACATCCACCAGCCTCTACATCATTACTAGTAAATTTAGGAGCCTGTGGAGTGTACCACAGTGCTCAAAAGGGGGCCCCCCCAAGCGCACACTTGGAGGGATACAGAGGACTCTTCTAGTGGTTTGTGGCTCCTCCACGGGCCCCCAGGTCATAACAAGTAGTGATTTAGGAGCTGGCGGACTGAACCACATCACTCGGGGGGGGGGGGGAATCAGGCGCCAAACACATCTGGAGGGATGTCTGATGATGATTCAAGTGCTGTAGCTCATCCGCCAGCCCCCAAGGTCACTGCAGGTGAATGATTTAGGGGCCGGTGGACCAAACCAAGAACACCCAGTAGGGGGAAACCAGATGACTGACAGATGCTGGAGATACTTTGTAGCAAAGATCAGAGGACAGGAAGATACAAAAACTGTTCTTTACAGGGGTCACCAGTGACAGAGTGGCCCTATGTGAGCAGAGCCGGGGGGCCCCTCTGAGGGGAGGGGGCTGGGTACAGCGGGCGAGCACACTGCTCAGATACAACTCTAAGAGAGGACAGAGTGGGTAGGAGGCAGTCTATAGCAGGATCATCAGGCATTATCTTTCACCAGTACAATAATCATGTTCTCTTCTAGCTTGCCCACCACCCGCTGGGCGCTCTGCTGGTACAACTGGTGGAAGTCGCTCGGGGGAAAAGCGTACAACATGCCGGTGGGGTCTCTGCCCTTCCCGCTGCCGCCCACGGGCAGGCTGATGACTCCGGCCGCCTGCTTTTGTTTTAGGTAAGAGACCAGGTTCCTGAGCAGGCGCCGCTGTAAGCTGGGCTCCTCGGGGAGTACCCCTTCGTTCTGTGGGGCCTGGATGGCCACCAGCACGGCGTAGCCCCCGGGGGCACCCTGCCTGACGCGGCGAGTCACCTCCTCCAGTTTGGGCTGGTCCAGCCGCAGCCGCTGGGCGATTTTGAGCTGCGACAGGCTGCCTCCGCCGGGCACGGAGCGGTCTCTCAGCAGGGCGCTGGGCACGTCGCGGTCTCCTTCCAGGAAGTGAATGTAGGTGGGGAAACAGCTGTTTTTCAGTACCAGGTGGCCGCACCAGACGGGCGGCAGCGTCCGTCCCTTCTCCACCCCCGGGGACTCTCTTTCCGCTGGGGGCTCGGGCGGGCGGGGGTGGTGGTTTCTCCTGGGTTGGGGTGGCTCAGGGGTAGGGGGGCGGGGCTTTTCTGGCGGCGGGGGTCGGTGGTTGTGTTGCGGGGAAGGGGTGGAGCTGGCCTCCCTCTCAGAAGGTTCCCTCCTGGGGCGGTCGGGGCTGCGCTCCACCCTGCGGCCCCTTTCTCCGGACAAGCTGCGGCGTCGTCGTCTCTCCTCTCGGTTCTTTGAGCTGCTGCCGCCTCCTCCTCCCCCTCCACGGTCCCCGCTGCGGCTGCGGGCGACCCGAGCGGCGCTGCGCTTTTCAGAGTTCAGCCAGCCCGCCTCCACAAAGGGCCTCTCCCGGTCGGAGTACAGAAGGTGCGGGGGAGTCCTGTCCCTGACCCGTAGGTCGGGCTCCAGGGCCGCGCGGTGGCGGCCATAGACCTCGGTTTGGAGCAGTTCGTAGGTGAGGGGGAGGGGATAGGGGGCGGCCTGGAGCGGGGCGTAACGGGACGCGGCGGCCGCGGCCTCCTCCGGCGTCACCTTGGCAAAGTCCACACGCAGCCGCCGGTCGCCGAGCTGGAAGCCCCTCATCTGAGTGCAGGCCGCTTGGGCGGCGTCCAGGCTCTCGTACTGGATGTAGGCGAAGCTGTCGCCCTTGACGTAGTCCACCGTGCGGATGCTGCCGAAGCGGTCGAACTCCCGCGCCAGGGCGGCGATGGAGGTGTTGGGCCCCAGGCCGCCCACCCACAGCCGGGTGCTGGGGTTGGGCTTGCCGTAGCCAATCTTCATGTAGTTGCGGCCCAGCAGGCGGCCGCTCATGGCCAGCTTGGCCCGGTGGGCCATGTCCAGGTTCTGGAACTTCAGGAAGGCGTAGGCGGCGCCCTGGTTGCGGGCCGGCCGCTTGATCACCACCTCCTCGATGGGGCCGTACTTGTCGAAGGCCCGCCGCAGGTCCGTCTCCGTCACCGCGTGGTCCAGGTTGCCGATGAAGAGGTTGCGGGTGGCCCGGTGGTCGTCCTCGGGGGCCAGCTGCTCGTCGTCCGCCGCCGCGCTGCTGGCGGCCGCCGCCGCGCTGGGGAGGCGGTAGTTGGTCCCTCCTCCTCCGCTGCTGCCGCCCCTCACCCGCTCCTCGTAGAGTTTGTAGTAGGTGTCCGCCGAAGAGGCCGGGGGCAGCAGCAGGTGGCGGGGCGAGGTGGGCAGGGCGGTCAGTGGCAGCGGGCTGGGCTCGGGGCGGCGGACGCTCTGCTGCGTGAAGACGGGCTCCACCCTCAGCGGCCGGTCGTAGAGCAGCGGGCGCAGCTTGGCGTGCCGGGCCTGGCGGGCGTCCGCGGGCCTGCGGAAGTTGATGTAGGCGACCCGGCCCAGGTCCGGCGTGTGCGACAGCTTGACGCTGATGTCCCCAAATCGCTGGAAGTGCCGGAACAGCCAGTCCTCCAGCAGGGGCTCCGGGAGGGCCGAGCCCAGGTTACTGACCAGCAATGTCTTGTACTCCGGGCTGTCCGGGAGCAGCAGCGGCCTCGGGGCTGGTGGGTCCCGGGCCCGGCGTGGTGACGAGGCCTGGCCGGCCCTCTCCCTCCTCCCGGAGCTCTTGTGGGCCTCCTCCCGCCTATCCCGGGCCCTCTTGGCGCGGCCGGGGCTCGACTCCCCCCTCTCGCTCTGCCGCTTCATGTTGCTGGCGCTGGGGTGCGGGGGAGGGCGCGCTCACACCGCCGCCATCTTCCACAATGACTGCGAGCGAGGGCGGGCGTGCGCGTCATCGCCCAGCGCCGAGGGGAGAGAGGGAAGGGGGGGAGAGAAAAAAGGGCGGAGAGGGGTCACGTGACCGACAGGTGGGAACGCCGATTGGCAGAGGAGGGCGACCCCCTCCGCTCTCCAGTGACGTCTAAGCGCGGCCTCCATGGCAACTCCAGGAAAGGAGAGGATGGGGTGGCGGCCATTTTGTTGGAGACCGGCGTGCGCGGCTAAGAGGGCGACCACAAAATGGCTACCGGCCTAAAAAAAATAAATAAATAAAAAATAAATAAATAAAAAGTTAATTGCCAGGTTGTGTGACTTAAATAAGAACTACACCCTTACCTAACCCTCCCAAAAATAATAAAAAGCCATAACACTTATCCCTGACTTAAAATACATACCAAAACATGGAGTCCAGAAACGGCTTCCTTACTTTCACACTGAGGTGCTTTTCAGGCACTATCTAGGGTTGCCACTATCACGCTAAAAAAAAAAGCACCTGAAAAGCTCACGAAAACCTATTTCCATTAAAATCAATGAATGCGCTGGGGCAGTGCGTTGCCAGGGCAGTAAAAAACACGCCCCTCTCCATTGAAATGAATAGAAAGCTCTTCAAAAAGCGCCTGAATAGCTCTTCAAAAGCTCATAAAAAGCTCTTCAAAATCGCTCAGTGTTTTACTTGCAGTTTAGAAGCGCCTCAGTGTGAAAGGGGCCTTAGAGGAAGTAAACTTCTACCGACATTTACCTTTAGGTAGGGTGACCAGACATCCCCGGTTTCTAGGGACAGTCCCCGGATTTGGGACACTGTCCCCGGACCAAGTCTGTCCCCAGTTTTGTCCCCGGAATGGATTTGAAAAGGGGCTCAGGCAATTTCAAAGACTGTCAGTGCAGAATAATGAAACAAATTCTGAATTACACAGCCCTGCTCTGCCGCTCCTACTAGCATTACTAGTATTTTTTTCCATTATTTGTGCCCTTCTGTGATGATCATGTGCTGGTCGGGGCGGAGGGACTTTCTTCAGTTTCGCGCGCATGCCCATTCCGCTCCCACTCGCATGTTCTTCTGCTTTGGCTCAAGTCCAGCCACCTGCCTGCCTATCTCCTTGCCTTCCCTGGTCGAGTGATCCTCCTCCGCTCAGCTCCGCTCCCCACCCAGTAGTAGCCAGGGCCCGGAGAGTGAGACCTGAGAGGCCTGAGAGACTGAGAGGTGGGCAGTGGCAGCGGCAGCGACAGACAAAGAGAGGCAGCTGAGCTCAGCTGACAGTGTCCAGCAGCAGGAACAGAGGGAAAGTGGATCCGATTGTGGGGCTGCCAGTGCCTTCAAGGCTTCAACACCGGTGTGCTTTGGGGATTTCTGTGAATTGACTACATTGCACTGAGTGTGTATCTCTCTGCACATTTTTAGCACTGATCACCGTATTAGAGTAACTGGTTCCTACAAAGTGTCAAAAGGGTCACTTTATGTCCGATTTGTCCGCCGCAATATCGCAGTCCCGCTATAAGTTGCTGATTGCCTCCATTATTAGTAAAAAGGAAAAATATGTCCCCAAATTTAATTATAAAAACCTTTAGGCCACCTTCACACTGGGGTGTTTTTGAGGCGTTTTTGGGCTAAAAATAGTGCCCTCATAGCGCCTGAAAAACACCCCCCATCCAGATGAAGTGCCCTCCTAGTTGAGTATTAGTGAGTGTATATAGTTTTTGTCTCCCTCTGCTTAACACTGGAGCAGTAAATGTAGATGCTGTCTGCTTATCAGAGAGCCTTGATTTGAGTAAGATCTGCTCAATGTGCTCTGGTGCTGATTCATGTGGTCTGGAAAGTTTTACACTGTCCAGTAGTATGGGTTCCTATTGGACAGTGGGTGGAAAACCCAGCCAGTGACAGCAGGTGTATGTGGTTCTGACCAACTAGCAGGGGAGGTGCCCACTGCATTTTGGGTGAACACATTCATATAAAAAGGAGCACGTGGGCTCAAGGTCAGGAGTTCCAGTCCACCCAGACCTTGGGGGTGGAGGTGTGTGTTCAGCTCCTCCCTGCTAGGCGTGAGGCCTATCCAGGAGGCTGCCAGGTGTTGGGCCTGGTTGAGGCCTAGCTGAAGTTGCTGAAGCCGTAATCCAGAGTTCTTAAAGCTGACAGAGGGGTATGTCCTTGGATCTGGTCTGGTATCACAGTGGCAGAATTGCTAGAATTGTCCCCCTGCTCCTCATAATCAGCTAACTGGGTGTGTGAGCTAGAATGGAAACACTGGTGAGTGTCTTGAAGAACAGAGTCCGGCTTGTCCTTTACTGCTTATAAAGGGACTTGTTCTACTGGAATCCGCCTGCCATTAAGCGCCATTGGTAGTCTGCTACATTGAGCTAGAACGGAGACACTGGTAAGTGTCTTGAAGAAGTAAGGTCTGACCTGTCCTTTATTGCTGGAAGGGGACTTGTTTCACTGTGATCAGTCTGCTATGTAGTGCCACTGACAGTCTGCTGTACAGAGATAGGGAGAAGTTGTCCTCACCTGAGTGCTTTCACACTGGGGCGGTGCACTTGCAGGACGTTACAAAAAGTCCTGCAAGCAGCATCCTTGGGGCGGTGCGGTGAGTGGTGATACACCGCCCCTGCCATTGAAATCAATGGCAATCACTCAGAAGCGCGGTGCACTGGCAGTTTTAACCCCTTGTGGGGGGGGGGTTAAAAGCGCCGCGCGCCCACCTCCATATAACAGCCGTCCCAGTGTGAAAGTACCCTTAGACCCCTTTCACAATGAGGCGCTTTACAGGCGCTATTTAGCTAAAAATAGTGCCTGTAAGGTGCCTCTTAATTAAACTCAGTGAGTCCTTTCACACTGGGGTGGTGCACTTGCAGGAGAGGAAACAAATTCCTGCAAGCAGCATGCCAATTGGGGGACAGTCCTGGGCTACCCGGGACACGTGGGCACCCTACTTTATAATCGGCTGCAATTTATCTTACACTAGTTCTTGGTTACCCATAGCAACTCCCCCACTTGTCTTGCCTTGAAGTAGTGCTTTACTTCATACCCCGGATGTGCTTTACTGACCCAAGTTCTTTGAATACGCCAGGAACCATCATGCACTGGCTATATACTGTGTACTGGCTGAATATACTGTGTACTGGCTGAATATACTGTGTACTGGCTATATACTGTGTACTGGCTGAATATACCCCACCTGTGTACTGGCTGAATATACCCCACCTGTGATGCTGAGCTGTATACTGTGTACTGGCTGAATATACCCCACCTGTGATGCTGAGCTATATACTGTGTACTGGCTGAATATACCTCCACCTGTGTACTGGCTATACACTGGCTAAATATACTGTGTACTGGCTGAATATACCCCATTTGTGATGCTGAGCTGTATACTGTGTCCTGTGATGCTGAGCTGTATACTGTGTCCTGTGATGCTGAGCTGTATACTGTATCCTATGATGCTGAGTCCTGTGATGCTGAGTTGTATACTGTGTCCTGTGATGCTGAGCTGTGTCCTGTGATGCTGAGCTGTATACTGTATCCTATGATGCTGAGTCCTGTGATGCTGAGTTGTATACTGTGTCCTGTGATGCTGAGCTGTGTCCTGTGATGCTGAGCTGTATACTGTGTCCTGTGATGCTGAGCTGTATACTGTGTCCTGTGATGCTGAGTCCTGTGATGCTGAGTTGTATACTGTGTCCTGTGATGCTGAACTGTGTCCTGTGATGCTGAGCTGTATACTGTGTCCTGTGATGCTGGGGCTGTATACTGTGTCCTATGATGCTGAGCTGTATACTGTGTCCTGTAATGCCGAACTGTATACTGTGTCTTGTGATGCTGAGCTGTATACTGTGTCCTGTGATGCTAAGCTGTGTACTGTGCCCTGTGATGCTGAGCTGTATAATGTGTCCTGTGATGCTGAGCTGTATACTGTGTCCTGTAAACCTGGGGCTGTATACTGTGTCTTGTGATGCTGAGCTGTATACTGTGTCCTGTGATGCTGAGCTGTATACTGTGTCCTGTGATGCTGAGCTGTATACTGTGTCCTGTGATGCTGAGCTGTATACTGTATCCTGTGATGCTGAGCTGTATATTGTGTCCTGTGATGCTGGGGATGTATACTGTATCCTGTGATGCTGGGGTTGTATATTGTGTCCTGTGATGCCGAACTGTATACTGTGTCTTGTGATGCTGAGGTGTATACTGTGTCCTATGATGCTGAGCTGTATACTGTGCCCTGTGATGATGAGCTGTATACTGTGTTCTGTGATGCTGAGCTGAATACTGTGTCCTGTGATGCTGGGGCTGTATACTGTATCTTGTGATGCTGAGCTGTATACTGTGTCCTGTGATGCTGAGCTGTATACTGTGTCCTGTGATGCTGAGCTGTATACTGTATCCTTTGATGCTGA
This sequence comes from Glandirana rugosa, assembly GCA_018402905.1. Taxonomy (NCBI): domain Eukaryota; kingdom Metazoa; phylum Chordata; class Amphibia; order Anura; family Ranidae; genus Glandirana; species Glandirana rugosa. Next base: position 267,378 of record BLSH010394912.1, read on the forward strand.
GCTGTATACTATGCCCTGTGATGCTGAGCTGTATACTGTGTCCTGTGATGCTGAGCTGAATACTGTGTCCTGTGATGCTGAGCTGTATACTGTATCCTGTGATGCTGAGCTGTATACTGTGTCCTGTGATGCTGGGGCTGTATACTGTGTCTTGTGATGCTGAGCTGTATACTGTGTCCTGTGATGCTGAGCTGTGTCCTGTGATGCTGAGCTGTATACTGTGTCCTGTGATGCTGGGGCTGTATACTGTGTCCTGTGATGCTGGGGCTGTATACTATGTCCTGTGATACTGAGCTGTATACTGTGTCCTGTGATGCTGAGCTGTATACTGTGTCCTGTGATGCTGGGGCTGTATACTGTGTCCTGTGATGCTGAGCTGTATACTGTGTCCTGTGATGCTGAGCTGTATACTGTGCCCTGTGATGCTGAGCTGTATACTGTGTCCTGTGATGCTGGGGCTTTATACTGTGTCCTGTGATGCTGGGGCTGTATACTATGTCCTGTGATGCTGAGCTGTATACTGTGTCCTGTGATGCTGAACTGTATACTGTGGCTTGTGATGCTGAGCTGTATACTGTGTCCTGTGATGCTGAGCTGTATACTGTGCCCTGTGATGCTGAGCTGTATACTGTGTTCTGTGCTGCTGAGCTGTATACTGTGTCCTGTGATGCTGGGGCTGTATACTGTGTCTTGTGATGCTGAGCTGTATACTGTGTCCTGTGATGCTGAGCTGTATACTGTGTCCTGTGATGTTGAGCTGTATACTGTATCCTGTGATGCTGAGCTGTATACTATGCCCTGTGATGCTGAGCTGTATACTGTGTCCTGTGATGCTGAGCTGTATACTGTGTCCTGTGATGCTGAGCTGTATACTGTATCCTGTGATGCTGAGCTGTATACCGTGTCCTGTGATGCTGAGCCGTATACTGTGTCCTGTGATGCTGGGGATGTATACTGTATCCTGTGATGCTGGGGTTGTATACTGTGTCCTGTGATGCCGAACTGTATACTGTGTCTTGTGATGCTGAGGTGTATACTGTGTCCTATGATGCTGAGCTGTGTACTGTGCCCTGTGATGATGAGCTGTATACTGTGTTCTGTGATGCTGAGCTGTATACTGTGTCCTGTGATGCTGGGGCTCTATACTGTATCTTGTGATGCTGAGCTGTATACTGTGTCCTGTGATGCTGAGCTGTATACTGTGTCCTGTGATGCTAAGCTGTATACTGTATCCTTTGATGCTGAGCTGTTTACTATGCCCTGTGATGCTGAGCTGTATACTGTGTCCTGTGATGCTGAGCTGTATACTGTGTCCTGTGATGCTGAGCTGTATACTGTGTCCTGTGATGCTGAGCTGTATACTGTATCCTGTGATGCTGAGCTGTATACTATGCCCTGTGATGCTGAGCTGTATACTGTGCCCTGTGATGTTGAGCTGAATACTGTGTCCTGTGATGCTGAGCTGTATACTGTATCCTGTGATGCTGAGCTGTATACCGTGTCCTTTGATGCTGAGCTGTATACTGTGTCCTGTGATTCTGAGCTGTATACTGTGTCCTGTGATGCTGAGCCGTATACTGTATCCTGTGATGCTGAGCTGTATACTGTGTCCTGTGATGCTGGGGATGTATACTGTATCCTGTGATGCTGGGGTTGTATACTGTGTCCTGTGATGCCGAACTGTATACTGTGTCTTGTGATGCTGAGGTGTATACTGTGTCCTATGATGCTGAGCTGTATACTGTGCCCTGTGATGATGTGCTGTATACTGTGTTCTGTGATGCTGAGCTGTATACTGTGTCCTGTGATGCTGGGGCTGTATACTGTGTCTTGTGATGCTGAGCTGTATACTGTGTCCTGTGATGCTGAGCTGTATACTGTGTCCTGTGATGCTGAGCTGTATACTGTATCCTGTGATGCTGAGCTGTATACTATGCCCTGTGATGCTGAGCTGTATACTGTGCCCTGTGATGCTGAGCTAAATACTGTGTCCTGTGATGCTGAGCTGTATACTGTATCCTGTGATGCTGGGCTGTATACTGTGTCCTGTGATGCTGGGGCTGTATACTGTGTCTTGTGATGCTGAGCTGTATACTGTGTCCTGTGATGCTGAGCTGTGTCCTGTGATGCCGAGCTGTATACTGTGTCCTGTGATGCTGGAACTGTATACTGTGTCCTGTGATGCCGAGCTGTATGCTGTGTCCTGTGATGCCGAACTGTATACCGTTTCTTGTGATGCTGAGCTGTATACTGTGTCCTGTGATGCTGAGCTGTATACTGTGCCCTGTGATGCTGAGCTGTATCCTGTGTCCTGTATTGCTGAGCTATATACTGTGTCCTGTAAAGCTGAGGCTGTATACTGTGTCTTGTGATACTGAGCTGTATACTGTTTCCTGTGATGCTGAGCTGTATACTGTGTCCTGTGATGCTGAGCTGTATACTGTATCCTGTGATGCTGAGCTGTATACTTTGCCCTGTGATGCTGAGCTGTATACTGTGTCCTGTGATACTGAGCTGTATACTGTGTCCTGTGATGCTGAGCTGTATACTGTATCCTGTGATGCTGAGCCGTATACTGTGTCCAGTGATGCTGAGCTGTATACTGTGTCCTGTGATGCTGAGCTGTATACTGTGTCCTGTGATGCTGGAGCTGTATACTGTGCCCTGTGATGCTGAGCTGTATACTGTGTCCTGTGATGCTGAGCTGTATACTGTGTCCTGTGATGCTGAGCTGTATACTGTGTTCTGTGATGCTGGAGCTGTATACTGTGTCCTGTGATGCTAAACGGTATACTGTGCCCTGTGATGCTGAGCTGTATGCTGTGTCCTGTGATGCTGAGCTGTATGCTGTGTCCTGGGATGCTGAGCTGTATACTGTGCCCTGTGATGCTGGGGCTGTATACTGTGTCCTGTAATGCTAAACTGTATA
>BLSH010394912.1:289816-303578 GCA_018402905.1 Glandirana rugosa
CACCCCGGCATACGGGGACTGGTGAGTGTATTCACCCGCCAAAGAATCTGACTGACAGGTCCCACCGGTACCGTATGTTAGAAGGGATTAAGTGTTCAAGACATACTTTTTAGTATAAAACACTAACCCGGCGGTCCGTTTGGAGTGTAATTCCTTAAGTTAGAGTCGTATATGTCATGCAATTTTATTCAACTTCGTTCTGCCCAGACCGTGGAAGACCCTGGGACCCTTCCCTTGTGTGAACAAAACGGAAGAGCATGATAGCTTGGATGCAGAAGTTCATACCGTGTAAAATGAGTATACGCGTCAAGGACTTCGATAGTACGAGAAGGCAAAACAAGTGTGTTCCCTTCCCAGGGTCCCAGAAGGTGCCAGACCCGTCTTGCTTCAACTTATTTTAACGTACTGTATATGCTGAGATTGAATTCCTTAATGTGAGGTTTGCCTGGCGGCCCAATCACAAAATATGATTTTTCATACAGAACTTGTGAATTAGGGAAGATTGTATGCCATGGCCACCCTGGACAGTCAGTCTAAGAAACCGCCCACTTATGTGAGTGGTCAGGGGCATACGGCCCCACCACTTGTCACCCAGAGAAAAAGGGATTGCTAAGACCAACTTCCAGTTCTCACTTTCCATCAACGCACCAACATCAGAGAACCAGGGAATCATCTTCGAAACACTTATTAGACATGGACATTTCAAAAGCAAGTATTTTTTCATTCTGTTTCTTTGCTGCTGTAGTTTGGTCTCATTGCTTTGTAACATTCTTTTTATTTTTCTGTAAATATTTTACTGCACCTAAAACTTGACCTTTTCATTATTAAACCTTATTCTGAAAAGTGTTAACCTTGTCCTTAAAGCTCTTAATGCAACTATTACAAATCTGTTCCATTGTGTACAGTCAACCTAATAGGCCTGGGTTGACGGTGTCACCTGATCTGGTGTGTGAGGATACAGGTGAAGTCAGAATGGCCAGAGACAGGACACCTGAAGGGAAAGAGCTAGGTGCCCTGTTAAGTGCGGTAGCTGACGCTCAGACAGTGGGCTTAGGCCGTCAGCTACCAGGGCCCTTCTCCCTCCAGGTACCTGCGATGCTGGCAGTGCTTAACGTATGGCATGTCAGGGTCAGAGGAAACCCTCTGAAGGCACACCATGGTGTAAACGAGGTGGGTGGCAGGGTGTATCCTCCCCTCACCCCTGTAGTCTACCTTGTCGCGCAAGAAGTGCAGACAGGCGAGACAAAGAAGACTGAGGGAACACTGCGGGTAGTGGTCATTCAAGGGGCTTGGACGGACTGGACACCCTCAGTCGTCTTGGTTCCTAAAAGAAGTCAGGCCAGGCTTCCAGGAGGCCTGACAATGCTGAATGTCCACTCTGTGGTTGTGGTCTCCCTCATGCCTGGGAACCACGAAGTGGCAGAGCAGCTGGCAGATGCCCGCTGTCGCACTATCATTGACCTGAGCAGGGGACGTGAACCAACCCCACTAACACAGGAGGCTCAGAATGAGTTGGCCTTCATCACCCCATGTGGTGTGCTTGCCTTGGCAGCAATACAGCCTGGGGTTGAGTACGCACCAGTCACATCTCCGGAGGTCCAGACCGACCTACGGGGCGGGATGGAACCTGGGGAAGTGACCTGCTTGAGGGACCTGGAAGGGATTAGCCCTGTCTGGGTGGAACACCTGGTGCTCCTGTCAGCCATCCGGAACAACCTGCCAGGGCCCATTCGGACAGTTCCCCCTGATAACTGTCAGATGGGCATGTCAGCTATTCGGTACTGAGAACAGCAATGAGGAGAAAACACCCAGAGGTTAGGAACTGAGAAGGTTGAGGCTAGCATGGCCTGGCCTACTCCTCAAGCCAACATACTGGTTGCGTCATTCCTGGGTACAGCTGGCTACAATAGGATGTGGGAGTGCCACTATGGGAGCCCAGCTGAATCTGTGACTGACCGACCAACCCGAGCACCAACGGACAAGGGATCCTTAATGCCAGTATGTAAGAAGGACTGTGCCCTCCTGACAAAGGTACTGGCCGGTGCACCTGAGACATGGACTCTGGCAAACCCCGGTCCGGTCCTGGTGCACACCGGTGCCAATACCTTTGTGTCAGGTGCAGTCCTGGGCCAGAGGGATGAGATAGAAAAGAAATATCTCATCCTCTACCTAGGCAGGAAGGCACCCCCTCGGTTAACCCATGCCGCTTCTGGACAGAAGTGTCTTGTGGCCGGTTGGGCACCCCAGAAGCTGCCACATGATCCAGGTGGTTGCCGCCGCCGGGTACTCGCCCATCACCACCTAACTTGTGGGCCCAACAGTGTTGCTAGGGAGAACAACCCTCTCCGTGAAGGGAGTCTGGTTCTCCAGCAAGACAAATGGGCCAGCCCGCACAAAGGCAAACGCCTTAGCCAGGCACACTTGCAGTGCCGCATGACAAGTCAGCCGCAGAGGGTTGCATCAGGAGGAGAACTGCATTCCCCTCCCATGCAACCACCTCAGGAGGGAGATGTGATGATACCACGTGTGAGACACACACAATGTAATGATATCACGCACGAGACGCAAGCAAGGCTGACTCCATCATGGAAGGGGATTCTATTTTGTCAGCAAGGATGGCCTGCTAAGTTTTAAAAACTGTCTGTCTCTTATTACAAACCTCCTCACACACATCCTCCTCCCTTCCTGTTCTAGATAGATTTCAAAGGGCCACCTGGACCATGTTATCTGAAGCCAGGAAGAGAGGTCTGTTTATGTTTATTTTAAGAGCCATAAACCGAACTTATGCTCACACATGCGAGCATCATAAATCACACAGGCAACTCTGGCCCCAGAGTGACCCCATTCATGTCTTCAAACTTACCAAAAATACATACAGTTCATAACTTCAGTTAGGAACATGACATATCAATAACACGTACATATTCAGATTCAGAAGTTCATACCTTGTAAAATGAGTATACGAGTCAAGGACTTCGATAGTACGGAGAGGCAAAACGAGTGTGTTCCCTTCCCAGGGTCCCAGAAGGTGCCAGACCCGTCATGCTTGGACTTATTTTAACGTACTGTATATGCTGAGGTTGAATTCCTTAATGTGAGGTTTGCCGGGTGGCCCAATCACGAAATATGATTTTTCATACAGAACTTGTGAATTAGGGAACATTGTATTCCACTGCCACCCTGGACAGTCAGCCTAAGAATCCGAACAGAGAAATCCAAGCTCAACTTACCGACCAGTCTGCCACCAACCAAATTCACCTGTCTAACAGTAGCGTTTAAAAGGCAGGGGATTGGTTACACACATTTGCAAGTGTATGCGTAAGCTGCAGGCCCCGACAAGGCTCCCTGTGTACTGCAGACCTAACTCTGTATAAGAGGCTTCACAGTGGAAGCACATACAATTATAACTGGCCATTGCAGCAAGGAGCTATGGTAAGGCAGATACAGTCAAAAAACCGAGAAATCCAAGCTCAACTTACCGACCAGTCTGCCACCAACCAAATTCACCTGTCCACCCTGCTGCCCCCCTGTCAATTCCGGTGCCCCGTCAACTACGCTACTCTCCAGTTCACCCTACTGCCCCCCTATACATCCCACTGCCCCCCTGACTACTCTGTGGCTCCCCTGACCACTCTGCATCTCCCCCTGTGCATCCTGCTGTCCACCACACTACTCCCCAGTTCATCCCACTGGTGTGGGGTTCTTTGTAGTGCTGTGGTTAGGGTGGTACACTTAGGGGTGCCTTGGATATAATGGACTGATTTGGGGTGTTTTAGATAGAATGGGCCACTTTGGTGTGGTGGTGAGTGTGGGTGTTATGGGTAGCATGGGCTACTTTGGACTGTCAGTGGAAGGTTGGGGTGCAGTGGATAGTAAGGGGTGTTGTAGGTAGGGTGGGCTGATTTAGGCCCCTCCCAAGGTTAATGCAATGTGGCTACACACTCTGTCCACTGTAGTGTACACAGACCTCCATGTTAGTACTCTCTTTAAGCCACCCAAAGGTGTCCAAGGTATTTTACAATCCTGTTGTCTAGTGTATACTACAAAAAAAAAAAAAAAAAAAAAAAAAAAAACCTGCTCCAGTAAAGTGTTCGGGTTTGGCTTTAAGAAAAGGTGGCAACCCTAGTGCCATGCGCCTCTTGTTACAGGCTGGCTGGGTAAGACCGGCCCTGTCCCACCCCGCAGCCTCTGACCTCTCTTGTACCATCCGCAGCCTCTGACCTCTCCTGTACCATCCCCCAGCCTCTAATATCTCCTGTACCATTCTCAGCCTCTGACCATCTCATGTATTATGTCTGCAGCTATAACTGATCTTTCCTATAACATCCGCAGCCTCTGACATCTCCTGTACCATCCCCCAGCCTCTAATATCTCCTGTACCATTCTCAGCCTCTGACCATCTCTTGTATTATGTCTTCAGCCTCTGACCATCTCTTGTATCATGTTTGCAGTCTCTGACCACCTCCTGTATCATGTCTGCAGTCTCTGACAATCTCCTGTACCATGTCCACAACCTTTGGGCATCTCCTGTACCATGTATGCAACCTCTAACCATCTCTTGTATCATGTCTGCAGTCTCTGACCATCTCTTGTATCATGTCTGCAGTCTCTGACCATCTCCTGTACCATGTCTGCAGTCTCTGACCATCTCTTGTATCATGTCTGCAGTCTCTGACCATCTCCTGTACCATGTCCGCAACCTCTAACCATCTCTTGTCTTTTATCATGTCTGCAGTCTCTGAGGGGGGATTCTGGAGCAGTCAAGATTGGGAGTGCTGCCAGGAGGGGGGTCACGGGAGGAGTCAGACATGTGTGGACTGCAGGAGAGGAAACTATGGTATAAAACCAGAGCCACTGAGCTGCAGCTGACTGACTGAGCCCTGCATAGTGCACCTGAGAGGAGGTCAGTGACGGCGCCACAAGGCCAGTCTGGGGGGGTCAGTGATGTAAGGGGGGAATGAATACAATAATGTAAGGGGGCGCTGGTATAAAGGTATATATCAGTAAACCCCCCCCCCCCTTACCTTACTGTTTTCTTTCTGTGGAGGGTGTTCTCTGGTCACCAGAGTCCTCCCCACATTCCCAGAGTTCCCCTTTACATCAGAGTCTGCAGGATTCCCCTTTACAGTGCAAGGGGGAACTCTGCGAACTCTGACGTAAAGGGCAATGCTGCAGAGCCTGATGTAAGTGGGAATGATAATAATACTAAAGATTAGGTGTGTGGTCATAAAGTTATGGCTAATTGGTGTATAATATGCATAGCAATGCTACAGTAGACTCTTGTATCACGTCCGCAGTCTCTAACCATCTCTTGCATCATGTCTGCAGCCTCTAACCATCTCCTGTATCATGTCTGCAGCCCCTAACCATCTCCTGTATCATGTCTGCAGCCCCTAACCATCTCCTGTATCATGTCTGCAGCCCCTAACCATCTCCTGTATCATGTCTGCAGTCTCTAACCATCACCTGTATCATGTCTGCAGCCCCTAACCATCTCCTGTATCATATCATGTCTGCAGTCTCTGAGGGGGAGGCTGGAGAGGAATCAAGAGTGGGTACCGTCGGAATGGGGATTATGGGAGGAGTCAGAAGTGCGTGGACTGTGGCAAGGAGACTATAGGATAAAACCAGAGCCACCAACCTGAGCCTTGCACGGTGCACCTGAGAGGTGGTCAGCGACAGTGCCACAAGGCCAGTCTGAAGGGGAGGGAGGGGGGTCACTGATGTAAGGGGGGAGTGAATACAATGTAAGGAAGCACCATTATAAAGGTTCCACTTATATCAGTACCCCCTATTACGTTAGTGTATTCACTCTGAGAAGGGTGGTCTCTGGTCACCAGGCCCCCCCCCCCACTCCACATCAGAGTTCCCGGCGTTCCCCTTTACATCAGAGTCTGCAGGATTCCCACCTTACAGTGCAAGGGGAAGCCCTGATGTAAAGGGGAACGCAGTGGACTCTAATATAAGGTGGTCTCTGGTGACCAGAGCCCCCCCCCTACATCATGATCTGCAGCATTCCCCTTTACGTCAGAGTTCCCTTGCACTGTAAGGGGGAATCCTGCACACTGTTATATGGGGGACCTCTCTGCTGGCTGGGTTAGTTACTTGCCCTTCATGTAAATGGAGAAATATGGTTTTTGGCTTTTGATTAAAGTGGTTGTCAAGTCATGACAACCACTTTAAACTACAGGTAAGCCTACAAATAAGGCTTATCTGTAGGTCCCGGGAATCACCTCCTGGGGTTTTTATTTTTTGAACTACAAATAAAAAAAAAAAAGACCGAAAATTTTGAAAAAAAAAAAAAAGTCTCTTTGTTTCTGTTACAAAATTTTGTAAAGTAAGCTTTCTCCTTCATTGATGGGCACTGATGAGGCAGCACTGATAAGCACCGCTGATGGGCACTGATAGTTGGCACTTTGAGGCAGGGATCACTGAGCACCATCCCTATTGGGCATCCCTGGTGGTCCTGGGTGGGCACATTCCTGGTGGTCTTGGGGGGGGGGGGGGCAGTGCAGAACCCCCCCCCCGTGAGGTGAGCAGCCTACTCGCGCCTGGCAGCGGGAATACAGGAAAAGTAGTTTCCAGTTTACAGAGTGATCAGCTGTGATTGGACACAGCTGATCACGTGGTAAAGAGCCTCCGTAACTTATTCCTCCAGTCGAAGCCACGAGGATGGTGGCGTAACATGTAGAGGTGATGAAGCCTGGCGGATCTTTTACACATGTGAGAGACTGCATGTCCATGTTCTATATGCTGTTTTTATATTAATAAAATGTGAGTTTATAAGAAGGAAGGGTGGTACGGTCTTTTGGTCCTGATCTTTACCAGACATGCTGCACTATTGGAGTTTTTTTCTTGTTGCATGCTATCGGAGAGTTACTGGCCAGCCTTAAAGAAGTACTCTGGAATGTGGAGAAAAATTGTTCCTCTATATATACGCCTGCCTATGAACCTGATGGGGGTCAAGCTTTGAGAGTTGTTGGAATTTTATCTACTAACCCCAGAGGATACGTATTCTGAATTGTGGAGGAAGTTCCCCTATATACATGTGTGACTAGACCCAATGGGGTCTTCTGAGATGAGCCTTCACTTCACCTGGTGGAGGGAGCACTTTTTCTAACTATTAGCACAAACATCTTGAGGAATCCTTTCACCTTAAGGCCTCTTACACACGGACGTATGTTTAAAAATAAGCGAAACGTCGGGTCCGCCGTCAGGGAAAAATCTGCTTTTTTTTTCGGAGTTTTGCATCGGCGTTAATGGGCGTCGGGCATCAATAGGTGTTTAACCACTTCAATACCATGCACTTAGAACACTTTACTACCAGACCAATTTTCAGTGCTGTTGCACTTTGAATGACAATTGCGCGGTCGTGCGACGCTGCACCCAAACAGATTTTTTATCATTTTGTTCCCACAAATAGAGCTTTCTTTTGGTGGTATTTGATCAACCCTTGCGGTTTTTATTTTTTGCGCTACAAATAAAAAAAGACCGAAAATGTTGAAAAAAAAAAAATGCTCTATTTTTGTCACAAAACTTTGTAAATAAGTAAATTTTCTCCATCACTGGTGGGCACTGATGAGGCTACACTGACAGGCACTGATGTGGCAGTACTGATTGGCACTGATGAGGCGGCACTTATATGCAGCGATGATGAGCACCGTTAGGCGGCACTGATAAGCAGCACTGACGGGTACTGAGAGGTGACACTGATATACAGCACTGACGGACACTGCTAAGCGGCACTGATGGGCACTAATAGACAGCATTGATTGGCACTCATAGGCGGCACTGATAGGTGGGCACTGGTATGCATTGATAGGGGCAATGGTGGGCATATACATTGATAGGGGCTCATTCCCTGGTGGTCTAGGGTGGCATCTGAAGGTGGCACTGAGTGCCATCCACATTGGGCAGTATGTCACTTACCTGGTGGTCTAGGGGGGTCTCCCTGGTGGTCCTGGGTGGGCACATCCCTGGTGGTCCCTGGGCAGGCTTCCTGGTGGTCTAGGGTGGCAAACCGAGGGAGGGCTGTGCTGATAAATCATCAGCACAAACCCTCCCTGTCAGGGATGCAGCCGATCGGCTCTACCCTCATCAGGTCTGCAGACCTGAGTACAGGAAAGCTGATAAACGGCTTTCCTGTATTACACTGAGACCAGCCGTGATTGGTCACATGGTAAAGTGCTTCGGATGGAAGCGCTTTACCGAGATCGGTATTGCGGGGGGTCAGACTGACCTCCCACACCACCGATCGCCGCGATGCGCGCCCCCCCGGGCGCGCGGCGGCTTGTTATCCTGAGGACGTCATATGACGTCCAGTCAGGACAACTGAGCCACTTCCCGGCCGTCATTTTGCATACGGCGGTCGGGAAGTGGTTAAACAAAAAACATTCCTCTGCTATTTTTTAACTTGAAACCGTCGGCATCAAAAACGCCGGTACAGCGTTAGTGCGTTTTGCGCCGTCAAAAAAGCCAGAACGTTACAGCCTCGGAACGCGCTGGTCCTGCGTTCTGGTTACAGCTCACTAACGCCTACGCCCTCTACTGCTCAAAAATGTCACCTTTTTAGGGGGCCATAGAATAACACGGAGAGCTATAACAAAAAAACGCCCAAAAACGTGGCCCCAAAAAGCGCACGAGGGCTTAAGCTGAATAAGAAGTTTTTTCTGCACTTCATGTTATAAAGTGGAATTTTTTTCTTGCTGCGATTTACTCTGCGACTTTGCACAATACATGCACTTTGTGTTTTGTTTTTTTTTTGCACATTTTTACTTTTTTGCCCTTACTCTTGGCTTTACTTTAGAAGTGTAAAGTGGACTTCTGCTGTGATTCATTCATTTTTTGAGATTTTGCACAACATTTGTACTTTTATATTGTCTTTTCTATTTTTGCACAGTGTTCTATTTTGCTCTTAACCATGTCTGCACCTTGAGAATTAATCCCATTTGAGCTTGCAGCCCAAGAATTATTTCATTTGTTTTAGCACTTAATTTTTACATTTTTCTATGTGTATTTGCCCTTTATGCATTTATGGATTAGTTTCACATTTTTAAGCAGCACTTCCACACTTACATTTTATTAGTCTCTTATCTGTGGGAAACCCAATTAGTGGCAGCAGCAGCTTTTATTAATCTAAATTCCCATTCATTCCTTCATTTCCAGCAGGCAGCGCATTGCCACCTTCTATCTATTGTTCATAGTTTTACAATGCCTCATGGGACGTGTAGTTCTGCAACCGTTGGAGGGGCGTAGTTTGGAGATCTCTGTTCCAGGGTCTGTAGACATTTGGTAATATATTTTAACACCTTGTTTATTTTTTTGAGACCTCTAGGATTGCTGCTTCTGAAATGAAAACCTGTACAGATTGTATAACAGCTCAGGTCATTCTGAGATAGAAACTTTTAATAGAAATATGAATGGGATCATCGACAGATGTGATTTCCACAATCCTCCCCCCAGATCACCCCATTGTGAACTCACCCACTCCCCCCCAAATATACAGGTCACTGAAAGGAACGTCTGATGCACCTTTATCTTCTGCGTGGGTGGTAAAAAAATACTGATTAAACCGTTGATGTACCCACTTTGCGTAAAGCTATCTACGAGCGAAGGTGCCGCGTGCCCCGGATCGGGCGTTTCGGTTATCGTTGTCACTGAAAATAACTGCATGAGGTACAGAAGACGTGACACATGCAGGACAGCCATGTGTGACAAGTCTGGAGCCGAGTATATGGTCAGCACAGCAAGAAAAAACCCAGAGTGGGTGGCTTTTTATTTTCATAGAAATAAATCTCCACTCAAGAGATAAAAAAAAAAAAAAAAATCAACTAAAAAAAATAAAAATAAAAAATAAATCTTTAACCAATGCTGTAAACCTGGTGAAAAAGAGAAAAAAACCCGGCACAGCGAGGATCAATAACTTACAAGAAAACGTGTGGAACAGAAAAGAGTTGCACCGCGGCGTCTAAACGGCTCGGCCTCCCGCCATCTGGTGATCCTCCAGACTTTACCAAACCAGGGAACAAAATAAGGAAATCTATGCCGTTAAAAAGTAAAAATAAATCTAAGGTCAGTCCACTGGCTGTGCTTTCGCAAAGGGCAGTGTTGAGAGTCCTTATTGAGGCTCATCGAGGAAGGAGACGGGGGTCAAAGGTCAGTCCGTTTCTGCGCAGCGTTGGGAGCGTATTTGGGCATCAGTTCGTTGATCTTGCGGATGAAGTCGGATTTCTCGGCGCAGCCCTTGCAGATCTCGCCCCAGTCGTCCAGGATCTTCTTCAGCTCCTTCACCCGCAGCTTCTTTAGGTCCACCGTGCTCAGGTCTATCTGCTTGTCTGTGGAGGAGAACACGGAGTTATCCAATGCCTTTCACACACATAAAGCGGAGTTCCGCCCACAAACACATCTTTATAGATTTCAAATTCTCTATGCATGATGAATCAACTTTGGAAAAATGTATGTGGCCGGAACTCCCCTTTAAACAGACATTACATACTAATGAGCGCATCACTATAAAAAGGCAAATTACATGCAGAGGTTATACAATTCTGTTCGGTATGGTTGCACCGATGCCGGTATTGGTGCCTATACTAAGCATTAGCATGAGTAATTGGTACTCGCGTAAATGCTCCAATACCTGAAACTGATATTTTCAGGCTTGGTTCTTTCAGCTGTCAGCGGGATTCCCCCACAGACAGCTGAAATGTAAAAATAAAAGCTGGAAATTATAGGAGAAGGAGCGGGGAGGGTCGCATCCTAAACAACCAATGAGTTATTCAGCTATCAGTGGGGTTCCCCCGTTGACAGCTGAAGTGTAATCAAAGTTCTGGCAATTGGGCAACATTGGTCAGCCACTGAAACAGAAAGATAAAAAGAAACACGGTTTAATTTTGTATCTTTCTGCTTATACATCTAATGATCAAAAAGGAATGAACTTCCATGTGCAGATCCGTTTAACCAGTTCCTGACCAGCTCCTGTACATATACAGCGGCAGTGCAGCTCTCCTGCGAGAATCGCTATATAGCGATCCGCGCAAATGCGGGCGGGCGCCAGCTGCACACTCTGCGAGTGTGGATTGCCTACTACAGAGCCAGAACGAGGAACTGCTGATGTAGTTCCCCGCTCTGTCAGGCAGCATGACACTGGTCTACTGATCCCTGTCATCGGGATCAGTTCGATCTGTTATGCCCCTGCCAGCCCAGCCCCCGAACAGTTAGAACACACACAGGGAACACAGTTAACTGCTTGATCGCCCCTTGCAGGTTAACCCCTTCACTGCCAATGGCATTTACACAGTAATCAGTGCATTTTCATAGCACTGATCGCTGTATAAATGCCAATGGTCCCAAAAAAGTGACAAAATGGTCCGACATGTCCGCCGCAATATCGCAGTCCCGATAAAAATCGTAGATCGCCGCCATGACTAGTAAAAAATAAAAAACCCCAGAAATGAATTCTCATCATGCGTAAACGCGGCAACTTTTGCTTGAACCAATCACTAAATGCCGATTGCGATTTTTTTTTTTTTACCAAAAATATGAGGAAGAATATAAAATCGGCCAAAACCGATGAAAAAAAAAAAAAAAGGTTTTTTTTTTATATTTGTATTTTAGCTAAGTAAGAAATATTGTTTTTTTTTTTTTTTTGGCAAAATTATCACTCTTTTTTTTTTTTTTGTTTATAGCAGTGATCAGAAATGAGACAGAGGCGATCAAATACCACCAAAAGAAAGCTCTATTTGTGGGGAAAAAAAAAGGACGCAAATTTAGTTTGGTATGTCGCACGACCGCGCAATTGTCGGTTAAAGCGACATAGTCAGTGCTGAATCGCAAAAAGTGCTCTGGTCCTAACGTGGGAAATCCTTCCGGGGCTGAAGTGGTTAATTAATTTGTTTACTAGTAATGGCAGCGAACAGTGGCTTATAACGGGACTGCGATATTGTGGCAGACAGTCGGACACTAACTGACACTTTGTGGAACCAGAGACACTAATACAGTTATCAGTGCTAAAAATATGCACTGTCACTGTACTATTGGCACTGGCAGGGAAGGGGTTAAACATCTAGGGCCGATCAAATGGCTAACTGTGTCTAGCCAGTGTTTTAGTACACTGTGGGAGGTGCTTTTACTAGGGGAAGACTGCTTTGCACAGACACAGGATCCATGCCTTCCCTCCTATCAGAATGGTGATTTGCCTGGTTTACATCAAGTCTGCGGTACCCGCCGCTGGGCTCCTGGTGTGCGCGTGATCACAGTGGGAGTGAGACGACGGCGGTGGCGCGCATCCTACCCGGAAAAGCCAGATCACATATATAAAATACTTGATATGGTGCACAGGTGCTGCCCTGTAGCAGTAAAAATGGCATGGGGCAGACCTGAAGTGGTTAATGCGCCCCCGCGTGATGGCAAAGCGAATGCGTACGTAGGGCGCGCCTGCAGTGAAGTGACAAGCCTGCTTTCACCAGTAATACAGCTTCCACTTACCGTATTTCAGCTCACAGATCTGTCCGTCTTTCTTTTTCAGCTTCTCGCAGATCTTCTCCGGAGGAATGTGGTTGCTCAGCGGCTTGGAAACCTCATTGGTGATCTTTGTAGCGGCGTCAACGGTGGCCCCGATATAATAACACTGAACAAAGGAGAAAACGCACATTAAACAACCACCTCCCATTTGCTCTTTTTCAGTCTGTTAAAGTAAATTTAAAAGGCAAAAAAGTTTTTATGTGATGGCTGCATTCATTTTCTCTTTCTTCAGGCCCCTACCCTTTATTTCCACCTTATGATCCTGCCAATAACGCACTTCCTGTCCTTGATTTAAAACACTCGCTCACTGTGCTGTATCTATGAAGAGGCAGCGTTGTCATCCTAGGACAGGACTACAGACCCTGGTCTTTGTGCTGGGAGCGTGCTGCGTGGCGCGCTCCCAGCACAAAGACCAATACGCATATATGCGCCCCACGGAGAAAAGACGCAGTCCGGCGATCTAGGTCGGTGCCAGTGTTTGGGTCAATGGGTGTCGAAGGTCAGGGTCAGTATATTTTTGGGAGGAATAAATTATATATATTATATACACACACACATGCCTTGGGGGTGCTGAATGGTGGGTGCTGGGCACAAGATGTCAGCCGGCAGCCACCAATCATCAGGCACAGCGACGGGGGGATAGGGAGGATGGATTTTGTGTGCCTGCAGGGAATAAAACCCATCACTACATCCCTTAGTGAAAGCACCTCCCACAGTATACAGAAAAAAAACAAACACTGGTTAAACACACACATTTAACTCTTTGATCGCCCTAGATCAGTTAGGCCCTTTGGGCCAGTTTCGCTCTCACTGATTCCAACCACTGACAGAAACAATGGGGCACTATTCCTCCCAAGGATAGGGCACTATTCCTCCCACTGACACCAATGGTGGGGCACTATTCCCCCCACTGACACCAATGATGGGGCATTATTCCTCCCTCTGAAACCAATGATGGGACACTATTCCTCCCACTGAAACCAATGATGGGACACTATTCCTCCCACTGACACCAATGAAGGGGCACTGTTCCTCCCACTGACACCAATGATGGGGCACTATTCCTCCCACTGACACCAATGATGGGGCACTATTCCTCCCACTGACACCAATGATGGGGCACTATTCCCCCCACTGACACCAATGATGGGGCACTATTCCTCCCACTGACACCAATGGTGGGGCACTATTCCTCCCACTGACACCAATGGTGGGGCACTATTCCTCCCACTGACACCAATGG
>BLSH010394912.1:308726-321684 GCA_018402905.1 Glandirana rugosa
TTTCATCCCTTTTACAACTAAAAATTCCGGAGGACAACGGACCTATGACCGGGTGGACTCATATAAGAGACAAAAGGTGATTTTGCTGGTTAATCTATTGTTTTATGCAGTATGTTAGTATTAAGTGACAAGACAGAGTGTGTATTTTAACAAATTAGAAAATTACCGAAACGGTCGTCAACGGGAATAGGTTGTACCGCGGGACGAAGGCGTAAAAGGCGTCAGGTTTCGCCCGCCCACGCTCGCCGCCTATTGGCCGGACGCGCCGCGCGGCTTCCACGCTGCGTACGGCGATTGGTCGAAGGTCCGTGCCAGTAACACGTCCCGCGCCGCCATTGGCTAAAAGTCCGGCCACGTCTCGCGCGGGACGGGGGATAGTTGTCGCTCTCTGATTGGCTGACGATTTGGACTGCGGAAAATGCGGAAGCAGGGCGCCATGTTGGATAAGGGCAACTGCTGGCAAAGCCATTAAAAGATTAAACAATTTTATGTGTGAGACAGAACAGTGAATTATGATTGTATGACGTATTTTGTTATCTAATTGGTCGTTTTAGTGGAAAACAGAGAATATACTCAGGTGGGCCAGTATCCAGGCAACAGGAGGCCTTAAAAATCAACATTTTCCCTACTTTATTCACTTAAAACTTGTTTTTTTTTTATATTGTGGATGGAGTGGAGAGGAGGTTAGAACCCCTGTCAAGTTTTAATTGCTGTCTGTGTCTAGGGTTGCCACCTTTTCTTCAAGTCAAAACCAAACACTTTCACGACACCCAACAATTTTTTTTATTGCATAGAGTTCCTCTTACTCTGCAGACTCTGATATAAGGGAGAACTCTGGGGACTCTGACATAAGGAAGGCTCTGGGAACCATGAATTAAGAGGGAACACTGAGAACTCTGATGTACAGAAAGGACTTTGATGTAAGGGGGAACACTGTGGACTCTGGTGTAAATAGGGTTGCCACATCATCCCTTTAATCCAGGACACATATTAATTACTCAAGTTCTGTGGCTGATTAAGGTGGTAATTAACCACTTCAGCCCCGGAAGGATTTCACACTTTAGGACCAGAGCACTTTTTGCGATTCAGCGCTGCGTCACTTTAACTGAGAATTGCGCGGTCGTGCGACGTTGTACCCAAACGAAATTCGCGTCCTTTTTTTCCCACAAATAGAGCTTTCTTTTGGTGGTATTTGATCTCCTCTGCATTATTTCTGATCGCCGCTATAAACAAAAGAAGAGCGACAATTTTACAAAAAGACCCAAATTTATTACTCTTTGATAAAATACAAATCCAAAAAAAAAATATAAAAAAATATTTTTTTTCATCGGTTTTGGCCGATTTATATTCTTCCTCATATTTTTGGTAAAAAAAATTGCAATCGGCGTTTGATTGGTTTGCGCAAAAGTTGACGCGTTTACAGATGATGATAATTAATTTCTGGGGTTTTTATTTTTTTTTTTATTTTTTACTAGTAATGGCGGCGATCTGCGATTTATAGCGGTACTGCGATATTAGGGCGGACATGTCGGAACATTTTGACACTTTTTTGGGACCATTGGCATTTATACAGCGATCAGTGCTATAAAAATGCACTGATTACTGTGTAAATGCCATTGGCAGTGAAGGGGTTAACCTGCAGGGGGCGCTCTAAGGGTTAACTGTGTTCCCTGGGCGTGTTCTAACTGAATGGGGGCTGCCCTAGCAGGGGAAGGGAAGTGATCACAGATTCCATGTAGAGTAAGGCTGTGATCACAGCCCTTCCCCCTCTCACAGAACGGAGGTCCGCGTTTACTTACACGGACCTCCGTTCCTTCACTCCGGGGGGGGGCCATCGCGGGTAGCCGGCGGCGATCGAGTCCGCCGCACCCGCTCCCTGGCCCCCCCGAACACAGTGAGCGTCCGCGCGCGCTCACAATGCTAGTTATCACGGCCGCCGTCCTATGACGGCGGTTCGTGATAACGAACCACCTTGTTGCCGTCACGCTGCGGCGGGCGGTCGGCAAGTGGTTAAACTCACTTGGTGCCTTATCTGCATTAAATTAGTTTTAGAACCTGTGTAATTCATAGGTGTCCTGGATTAAAGGGATGATGTGGCAACCCTAGGCGTAAAGGGGAACTCTGATGTAAGGGGTGCTCTGAGAACCCTGATTTACCTTAGTGTACTCACTCAGAGGCAGGCGACAAAAGGGAAGAGGGGAGACTTCAGTCACAGACAGGGATGGATGGTGAATTCACTCACCCCTTGGCAGTCAGCACCTCTCATCCATATGTATCTGCGACCACTGGACTTCAAATTTCCCGCCCCCCACTTGCCAGGGATTGGAGTGTGGGCAGACACAGAGGGGTAGGGGCAGGAGGAAGATTGAGCCCTCTCTCCTCTCTCGTCAGTGTGGGGGTGGGGGTAACTGTTAGCATTGGCTTTGGGCAGTATGAAAGAGAGTTTAACAGACACTCTTGGTTCAGAAAACTGCAGCTAGCAACCCTGCTAAGAAGCCATAGTCTGCTCTGAATAATGTGTCCGGGTTTCAGGTGGTCTGAAACCCGGACACATGATTCAAAACCCGAACTGAATCCCGGACAGGTGGCAACCCTATCTGTGTCCCCGCTGGGGAGATTCACTGTGATTGCCCAGATCACCAAAGTCAGAATGAGGGGAAAATGCAAAAAATATAAGTTGTCACCAGAACAGGAATGGAGGGGAAATCTTCAAATGGGGACACTTGTGCCCATGGCAAACATCTAAGAGGGGATTTCCCTCACATTGGAAAAATATCCTCTCACTTCCTGTTGTGTGTACAGGAAACAGGAAGTGCAGGGGAGAATTTCCCTGGGTCACAACAAACAGAGTCAAACATTGCAAAAAATAAAAATCCCTTCCCCACGCTATCCAAAATGAACTTTCAGGCTGGGTTCACACTAATGCGATTGCAGAGATCGCATGTGACTCACACCGCATTCCCATGCACATTACGATTAGGGTTGCCGCATCATCACTTTAAAACCGAACACCTATTAATTACACAGTTTCTGTGGCTGATTAAGGTGGTAATTAAACTCTCCTGGTGCCTTAGCTGCATGAAATTAGCCTCGAAACCTGTGTAATTCATATGTGTCCTGGATTAAAGAGCTGATGTGGCAACCCTACATGCGATGTCGGTGCAATGCAAATTCAGGCATAGAGTTTGCATGGCTGAAATCGTATTGCATTCACACAAAAATGGTACAGGACCCTTTTTTTTGTTGGCACTGGAAACAAATCGAATGGATGTTCAAACCATGCAATCCGATTCCACAGTTTGCACTGCGTTCTGCGAAATGATTTGGGGGTGTCATTAAAGCGGAGTTCCACCCAAAAGTGGAACTTCCGCTCCTCAGATTCCTTCCCCCCCCAGGTGTCACGTTTGGCACCTGTAGTGCTACCCCCCCCCCCCGCAGGAGCCACGTAGGGGGGTTGTCTTGAGGAGTTGATTGCAGAAAATCTGGATTATCCCGGACGAGCCCCCACGTGTAGCGCTACCCCTGCAGGAGCCGCTTAAAGGGGTTGTCTACCCTGTTAAAAAAAAACCTGCAAGACAATAGCATAATGAGCTAGTATACTGCATACTAGCTCATTATGAAATACTCACCCTGAAACAAAGATCCGACCGGGCTGCTCGGTCCCCACTGAGGGAGCAAACATTTTCCCTCAGATCTTGCTTCCGGGTACGCGGCTCCGGCGCTGTGATCGGCCGGAACCGCGAGACGTCACTCCCGCGAATGCCCGTCTTTCCGGAAGTCTCCGGCACTATGCGCCGGGCCTTGGCCGGGGCATCACAGCGCATGCGCTGGGACATAAACGGCGCATGCGTAGTGAGGCCGCAGTTTCTTGGAGGGGCAACATCTCCTAAACCATACAGGTTTAGGAGATATTAATTTTATCTACAGGTAAGCCTTATTATAGGCTTGCCTGTAGGTAAAAGTGTCCCCAAAGGGTAGACAACCGCTTTAAGCATGTTCAATCCGTTACTCTGCCTCTCAACCCCAATAACAGCCTCAGTCCCCACGGGCACACCTGGCAATTGTGTGAGTGCAAGGATCAATGAGAGACACACACGTTATTATAAGACACAGAAATTATCTTTACTGTAGTATTTCTGTGGAATAACCATTGGCAATGTTCAAGGAATACAATAGAAGAACATTAACTGAAGTTATGAGCAATATAGCTCAGTAGTACATTTAGGCTGCTTTCAGGGGATTCAAAAACCTTAGAATAACCCCAAAAGCAGAGCAAACCCTTTAATAACAGTAAAGTCACAAAAATGGCAATCTGTACCGGATTGGTTATCCTTACCCAAGTTTGGCTCTATTAGTCCAGGCAGGAGGAGAGTAGAAGGCTGACCTCTTCTGTCTCCTGGCACCACAAGCCCAATAACAAAAATATCTTAAATTCCCAGATAAACTGTCCCACACACGCACTGCATATACAGAGCCCTGGATATATCATAGTTGCCAACTTTGGGAAAAAATTTATAAGGGCACTTTTTTGTCTGTAGGCAGTCTTATTATATTTGGGGGGCGGGGCATTCGTTTGTAGGTGTGTCATAGAGGGGGAAAAAAATGTGGCGCGTGCAGTGAAAAATGGAAGTGGCTTAAACTAAATAGTGGGCATGGCTTAAATGTGCGTGTCTCAAATGGGGTGTGTTTCGAGTCTGAGATGAATGAGGGAGGGAGAAAAAGAAATAGGGAGGGAAGAAGAGAGAAGGAAGGAAACAAAGGGATGGAGGGACAGCAGGCCCAGATCCTACACCACAATAGCAATATGTGTATTCCAGAAAGTTTAACAATCTGCAGATAAAGATACTCGAAACACCTGGTGTTAGCGCTTCAATCAACCCGGCACCATGGTTGGTGTGGTGTCAGGATGATTGAAGCACATTATTTCTATTATTAGTCCCTCCTTACATCAGCTGTCCCCAGCAGAGTCCCTCCTTACATCAGGTGTCCCCAGCGGAGCGCCTCCTTACATCAGGTGTCCCCAGCGGAGTGCCTCCTTCTATCAGGTGTCCCCAGTGGAGTGTCTCCTTCCATCAGGTGTCCCCAGCGGAGTGCCTCCTTACATCAGGTGTCCCCACCAGAGTGCCTCCTTACATCAGGTGTCCCCAGCGGAGTGCCTCCTTCCATTTGGTGTCCCCCAGGGAGTTGCCTCCTTACATCTTGTGTCACCGAGCGGAGTGCCTCTTTACATCTGGTGTCCCCCAGTGGGGCGTCTCCTTACATCAGGGTGTCCCCATTGGGGTGCCTCCTTACATCTGATGTCCCTCAGCGGGGTGCCTCCTTACATTTTGTGTCCCCCAGCGGAGAGACTCCTTACATCTGGTGTCTCCAGCGGGGTGCCTCCTTACATCTGGTGTCCCCCCGCGGGGTGCCTGCTTACATCTCGTGTCCCACAATGGGGTGCCTTCTTACAAATTTAAAAGGCTAAAAAGAAAACCTATGTGGCTCACGGCCAAAGTTAAAAAAAGTTATAAATGATAAGAAAAGAGCATTTAAAAAATATAAAAATGGGGGAACACCATCAACTTTTAAATGTTACAAAGAATATAACAGAATATGTAAAAAGGAAATCAAGGAGGCAAAAATTCACAACGAACGACAGTTTGCAAAAGATAGTAAGGCAAATCCCAAAAAATTCTTCAAATATATTAATAGTAAAAAGGTCAGGTCTGAGCATGTAGGCCCTTTACAAAATAATCTAGAGTGCGTGACTGGGGACAAAGAGAAGGCAAACTTATTAAATACTTTCTTCAGCTCTGTGTATACAAAGGAGCATGGGGGAACTCGTGTCCACGATGGGGGTGGTAGTGACACAGCCCCAAATGATCCACAATGGCTCAAAAGTGAAATGGTCCAGAAGTATTTAGACAGAATAAAGGTAGATGAAGCACCTGGACCAGATGGCCTCCATCCACGGATGCTAAAGGAATTGAGCTCTGTCATTTCAAAGCCATTGTATCTAATTTTTAGGGACTCCTTAATGACTGGAATAGTACCACTGGATTGGCGTAAGGTCAATGTGGTGCCCATATTTAAAAAGGGATCAAAGTCTTTACCAAGGAACTATAGACCTGTTAGTTTAACTTCTATAGCTGGAAAGATACTGGAGAGTTTAATAAAAGACCACATAGATGAGTTGGATAAAAATATTTTAAGCAACAGACAGCATGGATTCATGAAAGACAGAAGTTGTCAAACAAACCTGATTTCTTTTTATGAGGAGGTAAGTAAAACCTTGGACAGAGGGGTGGCTGTGGACGTGGTATACTTGGACAGAGGGGTGGCTGTGGACGTGGTATACTTGGACAGAGGGGTAGCTGTGGACGTGGTATACTTGGACAGAGGAGTGGCTGTGGACGTGGTATACTTGGACAGAGGGGTGGCTATGGATGTGGTATACTTGGACAGAGGGGTGGCTGTGGACGTGGTATACTTGGACAGAGGGGTGGCTATGGATGTGGTATACTTGGACAGAGGGGTGGCTGTGGACGTGGTATATTTGGACAGAGGGGTGGCTATGGACGTGGTATACTTGGACAGAGGGGTGGCTATGGATGTGGTATACTTGGACAGAGGAGTGGCTGTGGACGTGGTATACTTGGACAGAGGGGTGGCTGTGGACATGGTATACTTGGACAGAGGAGTGGCTGTGGACGTGGTATACTTGGATTTTGCGAAAGCATTTGACAACATTCCCCACACACGGCTAATGTGTAAGGTAAAGTCTACAGGCTTGGAAAGATAAATTTGTAAATGGATAGAAAACTGGCTAAAAGACCGAATTCAGAGAGTAGTGGTTAATTCTTATTCTGAATGGTCTAAGGTTATCAGTGGTGTACCCCAAGGTTCAGTGTTGGGACCCTTACTTTTCAATATATTTATAAATGATATCGGGTCTGGTATTAAAAGTACCATTTCAGTGTTTGCAGATGACATCAAGCTATGCAGTGGAATAACTTCCTTACAGGATGTCTCCAACTTAAAAGCCGACCTCAATGCACTGTCTAATTGGGCGACTGTGTGGCAAATGAGGTTTAATGTTGATAAATGTAAAGTTATGCACTTGGGGGCTAAGAATATGCATGCATCGTACATCCTAGGGGGAGTACAACTGGGGGAATCCATAGTGGAGAAGGATCTGGGGGTGTTGGTAGATCATAAGCTTAATAATGGCATGCAATGCCAAGCTGCGGTTTCCAAAGCAAGCAAAATCCTTTCTTGTATAAGAGAGGTATGGACTCCAGAGATAGAGACATCATTTTGCCCCCCCCGTACAAATCATTAGTAAGACCTCATCTGGAATATGCAGTTCAGTTTTGGGCACCAGTTATCAAAAAGGATATCGGGGAACTGGAGAAAGTGCAGAGAAGGGCAACCAAACTAATAAGAGGCATGGAGGAGCTCAGCTATGAGGAAAGATTAGAGGATCTGAATTTATTCTCTCTTGAGAAGAGGAGATTAAGGGGGGATATAATCAACATGTACAAGTATATAAGTGGTCCATATAGTGAACTTGGTGTTGAGTTATTTACTTTAAGGTCATCACAAAGGACAAGGGGGCACTCTTTACGTCTAGAGGAAAAAAGATTTCATCTACAAATACGGAAAGGTTTCTTCACAGTAAGAGCTGTGAAAATGTGGAATAGACTCCCCTCAGAGGTGGTTTTGGGCAGCACGGTTGATTGCTTTAAAAAAGGCCTGGATTCTTTCCTTAATGTAAATAATATAACTGGGTACTAACATTTTTAGGTAAAGTTGATCCAGGGTGAATCCGATTGCCTCTCGGGGAATCAGGAAGGAATTTTTTCCCCCGTTATAGCAAATTGGATCATTGCTTTGCTGGGGTTTTTTGCCTTCCTCTGGATCAACTGTGGGTGAAGGATTGTATATGGGATTATTTGGTTATGTATATATATATATAAATGTTTATTTTTTTTTTGGTTGAACTAGATGGACTTATGTCTTTTTTCAACCTAACTATGTAACTATCTGGTGTTCCCCAGCGGGGTGCCTCCTTACATCTCGTGTCCCCCGTGCAGTGCTTGCTTCTGATTAATTTCGGCCTCCGCACCATTTACCAGCACTGGAGGCCGATGGGAACAACCAAGAGACTGAGCCTGGGTGGCAATGAAAGCATTGCCGCCCGGGCCCCGCCTCTTGGTTCTTCCACATGCGCTGGTCTCCAGTAAAATGGCGCCGGAGACAGAAACAGTGCCGGCTGTGGACCTCTAGTAGTGGTGCCGGAGAATCGGGAATAAGCAAATTTCTCAGGACATTTCCCGGGAATCGGTTAGACCGGGAAAAAGGTCTAAATCCAGGGAATGTCCAGGGAAATTCGAGAGCGTTGTCAAGTATATTATATGTGTGCGAGGCCGTATGGTAATAGTAACTTCAGTCCCTTTGAAGTTAAATAAGTCTTGGCATTTTCAGCTAGCCACTCTCGTTGGTGCACTTAAATTCCAGGGTAGCAGGCCTAAAGTGTCGGTATTAGTAAGATGACTACTAGCAATGATGTCTGTATACAGGGTTCAATATAACTCCATCTGTGCATTGTCCTTGTTTCCTGCAAATGGGCAAATCCCTCTCACCCAATCCTGTGATCGATCAAGGCCCAAACAAACTTCCTGGGACAGGCAGGCTTTTCTGATGGCGACTGGTTACCTCACCCTGAAACGCTTTTCTGTCGGTGCAGGTGCGCCAGGATGTGCACCTGGGATCCTCTCTCCCTCAAGCTGGATGTCCCGACCGGTCCCAGAGGCCTCAGATCATGTGGTGGTGAAATGACCTAAGAGGCAGTGCTCCTCTCTTAGGTCTTCTCTGTTCCTCTCCTCAGACAATCAAGATAGAGGCTCTCCCCTCCTCTCCCCCAGGGAATGCTGGGGTTGTAGTTCTATACTCCATACAAAGCTATGGGGCCATCTGGTAAAGGGACTTCATATTCCAGAATGCCTTGCAGCCCTTCTTGTAGCTTGTTAAAGTCCTTGTGATTGGCTCCTGTAACTGTTCTCCCCATAGGAACACAAGACAAGTGCAGTGTAATCCGATCCTTCTGCGTCTGTGTCTCCACACAGATTACATTACATTCAGTCTGTGAAACAAGAAGGAGGGGGAGAAGTTCCCCTACAGGGGCTGACAGCTTCACCTGTCTCCTCTAGGAGAGCCTGTGTATTTGCAGCGGCTGCATAGCAAAAGCCGCAGATATAGCAGGGCACCCGCTACACACTACCCCCCACCAAAGAACCTTTGGTCCTCCAAAGGAAGTAAAAGTCTGTAACCTGTTACATGCTTTGTATTACACATGGAGAAAATAAGCTTAGTGTACATATGACAACAACAGTTTGCATTACATGACTTAATAACTTATTTTATAACACAGGACTTACAGAGAAACCTCCCACCAATAGTCATATAATGGGGGGTTCCCAGCCCTCAATGGATCACACGACAATTTTACCTACAGATATCCATCACAGGGGTAATCTTCCATTTGAACACCCTGGATCTCTATATCTTTCAACTTTCGCAGAGGTATGTAGGACAAATGCCTCCTGTAGTCTGGTCAGCAGAGTCACCTGAGCACCTGAATCAAGAAGGGCTCTTGTGTATATTCCCTCCACCAAAACAGGTACTACAGACAGAGGGCCTACTAACTGGGCAGGAGTCCTATTTGAAGCATCTGGAACGGTAGGTTGACGTGACTGGACTCGTGCTTCCTTCAGCTTCCTGCGTTGGGAATGCTGTTTCTGGCGTCGTTTTGGAGGCTGATTGGCATTCCTCATTGAAAAGGCATACGCTGCAGGTGTCCTCCATTGTTCTCTTGCAGAATCAGTGAAGGTTCTTGAAGGCCCAGGCCTTCTTTCCATCCTTGGGTCATGTCTCTGCGGTCCACGCCAGTCTTCTGTCCTCCTTGATGGACTAGGATATACTTGCTGGTAATGACCTCCACCTCCACAGTTTAGACAAACATTTGGATTCATTGGCCTCTTTTCTCCCTCACCGGACAACTCAGGAGGTTGAACTGTCAGCCGGTTAATCACTTCCAACATCTGAGCTGCAATGAAGATGCAGATATCTATGTCAGACCTTACATTTAATGACCCGGTCACCAAGTCCATTAGCATGGACATCTGAGTCTTCAGAACCCCGATTTCTGGATCTTTATCAGCTGTGCTGGCCACTCTGACTCCAACAGCAGATTCCGACCCCTGGTTCTTTCCTTTATTCTTCAGCATGGCTTCCTCCTCTCTCACCAATTTAATGAGCTCAGGATATTTCATGGACATGGCATCTGCTGAAGTTTGCAGTCAAATCCAAACTGGATCAGAGCGTGAAGCACCTCTCAGGATCTGCTGCATTCTAGCTCGATCTACAGCAGATGTTGGTGTCCCTTTCTTTAATACGATCTGATGCAGCCTCTTATTCAAGCCTCTGATGTATTCAGACAGGCATTCCCCTTGATGTTGAAGATCACGCTCAAATCGGTAAATTAAGTCTGCTGCTGTCTCCATTGGCCCAAACTCTTCCTGCAGAATACGCAGGTAGTCTTGAGTGATGCAATCTTTCTTACTGAACTTCAGATTACGGATGGCTTCTGAGGCTGGGCCCCTTAAACTCTCGATAATTCTCTGCTTCTTGAGAGTCTTAGGGATGTCCCATTTACCCAAGGCTTGTGTGGCCTGGTCCAGCCACTCTTCAAAATTGTCCTCCCCTGTTGGCACTGGATGCCTTTCAGAGAAGGGCCTGAGTTTCTGGTACTCACTTCCAGAGCACGTCAGAGTGTCCCTTGGCAATTTTGTCACAAAGTCTTCCAGAGCAGTGAAGAACTCTAGCCCAATCATGGTCGAAGACGGCATGGAACATGAGGGTGTACTTACTTTTGTGAGATACTGTACAATAAATAGGACAGTCTGCAACATAAACAGGAGACATCAAAAATACTAGCACAATAATAAATATATACAATTGCAACTTCATTTTTTTAATTTGTAGGGTGAGATACTCAATAGTACACCTTGCTTTAGGCTATATTATGCAATTCTATATATTATTGTACGGGTATTTTTTATGTATCCTGTTTATGTTTTGTTTGCTCTTGTAGAATGTCCTATTCATTGTATATAACAAAAGGTGTGGATCCTGAGGAAGAGCGTCTTTTGTGAAACGCGTCGGTCCCGACCCCAAATACCATTATATTGGTTATATACATGAATTCAGGGTTTTTAGTCATGTCTTCTGTTGACTTTAATTTAAATGATGTAATAAAAAAAAACTATCAATATTTTAATTCTCTGTGATTTCTCATTGGCACATATAAAATTCCAGTTACCTTTCTCTGCCCTCTTGGTTTTGGAAGTGAAAGGTTTTCTATATTCTTTGTACACGATTAGGGATGGTGCCTACAGCCAAATAAATATTAACCACTTCAGCCCAGGAAGGATTTCCCCTTTTAGGACCGGAGCCCTTTTTGCGATTCGGCGCTGCGTCGCTTTAACTGACAATTGCGCGGTCGTGCGACGTTGTACCCAAACAAAATTTGCGTCCTTTTTTCCCCACAAATAGAGCTTTCTTTTGGTGGTATTTGATCACCGCTGCGTCATTTCTGATCGCCGCTATAAACAAAAGAAGAGTGACAATTTTGCACAAAAAAACACATTTCTTACTTTTTGATAAAATACAAATCCAAAAAAAAAATATAAAAAAACATTTTTTTGCATCGGTTTTGGCCGATTTATATTCTTCCTCATATTTGTGATAAAAAAAATCGCAATCGGCGTTTATTGATTGGTTTGCGCAAAAGTGGTCGCGTTTACGGATGATGAGAATTCATTTTTGGGGTTTTTATTTTTTTTTTATTTTTTACTAGTAATGGCGGCGATCTGCGATTTTTAGCGGTACTGCGATATTTCAGCGGACATGTCGGACCATTTTGACACTTTTTTGGGACCATTGGCATTTATACAGCGATCAGTGCTATAAAAATGCACTGATTACTGTGTAAATGCCATTGGCAGTGAAGGGGTTAACCTGCAGGGGGCGCTCTAAGGGTTAACTGTGTTCCCTGGGCGTGTTCTAACTGTGTGTGGGCTGCCCTGGCTGGGGAAGGGAAGCGATCACAGCCCTTCCCCCCTCACACAGAACGGAGGTCCGTGTTTACATACACGGACCTCCGTTCTTTCACTCCGGGGGGGGGCATCGCAGGTGGTCGGCGGAGATCGACTCCGCCGCACCCGCTCCCTGGCCCTCCCCGGACACAGTGAGCGCGCGGGCGCACCTCCGGCTCACTGTGCGCGATCTGGCGGCCGCTGTCATATGATGGCGATTCGCCTTACAGAGCCACTTTGCCGCCGTCAAATGCCGATCGGCGGTCGGCAAGTGGTTAAAAACTTCCCCACACACGCCTATGTACTTTTTTTGCCTTTATCCAACAGATAAAAATGCTTTCAGCTATAAAGAGCCATAACAAATGCTGGGACAAGGTCACCCAACGTCCAGGACAAAGATGTCAAAACACGCCCCCCCCCCCATTCATAATGTGCAAGCTTCCGGGGATCCTACGCCCAGCATTCACTCACTTATCAACATCCCTGCCACTGTCACTACTCCTGTCAGCCTTGTAACAGAAGAAAGGCTCGTCCATTAAGCGCACACGGACGCCGCCCCCTCTATCCTCGCCACCCCCTATGCTAAATGGATAGATTAATGCATAGCATGAATCTATATTCATGGCCGCCGCGGCCACCCCCTAATTCAGGTGTCCGGTGTCCTGAATTACAGCGGCGGGTTGTTTTTTTGAAGCACCTGATTAGAGCCATAGGCTCTAATAGGCTTTAAAACAGAGTGGCTCAGGGCGCAGAGCAAATGAAGATTCACTTTTCTAACACTTTCCGACAATCAGGAAACGCGGGTCTGTTACCGGTTT
>BLSH010394912.1:321694-333982 GCA_018402905.1 Glandirana rugosa
CCATAACAAGTGCTGGGACAAGGTCACCCAGCGTCCAGGACAAAGATGTCAAAACACGCCCCCTCCCCCCCATTCATAATGTGCAAGCTTCCGGGGATCCTACGCCCAGCATTCACTCACTTATCAACATCCCTGCCACTGTCACTACTCCTGTCAGCCTTGTAACAGAAGAAAGGCTCGTCCATTAAGCGCACACGGACGCCGCCCCCTCTATCCTCGCCACCCCCTATGCTAAATGGATAGATTAATGCATAGCATGAATCTATATTCATGGCCGCCGCGGCCACCCCCTAATTCAGGTGTCCGGTGTCCTGAATTACAGCGGCGGGTTGTTTTTTTGAAGCACCTGATTAGAGCCATAGGCTCTAATAGGCTTTAAAACAGAGTGGCTCAGGGCGCAGAGCAAATGAAGATTCACTTTTCTAACACTTTCCGACAATCAGGAAACGCGGGTCTGTTACCGGTTTCCAGACTGGCTGAGAAGTCAGGCGATCCTATTGGACACCTTGGAGGAGGATGCACCACGGAAGCCGCCGTGATCCACACCACGAACACGGAGGAGGAGAAGGAAAGCACCCGCTCGCCGGACACTGCTGCCCGCCCGCTTTCTAGATGGGGTAAGTGTGGGGCTTTGCCTGCTGCCTGGAGTTTGCATGTTCTCCTTGCGCCTGCGTGGGTTTCCTCCGGATACTCTGTTTTCCTCCCACACTCCAAAGACATGCTGGGAGGTTAATTGGCTTCCTCTCTAAATTGCCCCTAGTATGTGTGTGAATGTAAGTTAGGGACCTTAGATTGTCAGCTCCTTGGGGGCAGGGACTGATGTGAATGTACAATGTATATGTTGTAAAGCGCTGCGTAAATTGATGGCGCAATACCTGAAATAAATAAAAATAAATAAATATGTTCTAGTGAGACAATGAAAATATAAAGCTGATTTGGAAGAGAAATTACATTGTAGCTGCATGTAGGTGCATGCGGATTTGTGATTTTTATAGAAAGGGGGAAAAAGTTATGTTCGACATTAAACTTAAATTCCGGGATTAGTAAATATTGTCTGAATCCATTCACCACGTGTATTCTTCTTGGTGATCTTTGTGTATTTCTTCCAGATCTGTGCAGTAATCCAGTGTGAGGCTTCCTGTAATAAAGACCGCTCACTGCTGCTCTCTCTCCTTGTGCAGGGGGACTGGTCTTGTCTCCGCCCCCTCCTGTAATTGTTTGCCAGCAGCATGTAGTGGGTGGAGCCTGCTGGTCCCCTCCCACAGCTCTGCTCTCTGCCCTTGTGCAGAGTGCCTGGTCTTGTCTCCGCCCCCTCCTGTAGTTTTCTGCGGGTGGCCTGTAGTTGGTGGAGCCTGCTAGGCCCCTCCCACAGCTCTGTTCTCTGCACAGGCAATGTACAACGCAGTGATGATGTCACTGCTACTATTACAAGGTAATATCTGGGTGTGCAAAGACATCTGGTGAACACAAAGTGGATTCATATCCTTTGTGGCTATTGAAAAATATTTAAATGAATGTTTTTGTGCCTGGAATTCATCTTTAAGAATTTAACCCCTTGCCAGCCACGCTATAGCAGAAAGACAGCAACAACGCAGTTGTCCAGTTCTGGAAGGGCGCTCATGAAGTCCTCCCAGAACCCCATCCCCTGTGCACTGTGATTGGCCCTTTACCATGTGATCAGCTGTGTCCAATCACAGATGATCACATGTAAACAGACTTGCTGGTTATCAGCAGTCCTTTCTTCATGCTGTGTCTGTGTGAGGAAGGGAAAGCTGATCACTGGCAAGGCTGTCAGTACATTGATTACACTGATTATCCCTTCAGCCCATCAGTGCAGCTTATCAGTGCCACTTCATGAGTGCTGTCTCATCAGTGCCTCCTCATCAGTGCACATCAGTGCTGCCTCATTAGTGCCCATTATTGCAGCTTATCAGTGCCCATCAGTGTTGCCTCATTAGTGCACATCAATCCCGCCTCATCAGTGCTGCCTCATCAGTGCCCATCAGTCCTGCCCCATCAGTCCCACCTTATCAGTGCCCATTAGTCCAGCCTCATCAGTGCCTATCAGTCCTGCCTCATCAGTGCCTATCAGTCCTGCCTCATCAGTGCCTATCAGTCCTGCCTCATCAGTGTCCATCAGTCCTGCCTCATCAGTGCCCATCAGTCCTGCCTCATTGGTGCCCATCAGTCCTGCCTCATTGGTGCCCATCAGTCCTGCCCCATCAATCCCACCTCATCAATGCCCATCAGTCCTGCCTCATCAGTGCCCCCCAATCCTGTCTCATCAGTGTCCATCAGTGCAGCCTCATCAGTGCCCCATCAGTGCCCCTAAGTTCTGCCTCATCAGTGTCCATCAGTGCAGCCTTATCCGTGCCCATCAGTGCAGCCTCATCAGCGAAGAAGAAAAATTACTTATTTTCAAAATGATATAACTAAAAAAAAAAAAAAAACATTTTTCTTTTCTTTTTTTCGTTTGTTTAGTGAAAAATAAAAACCCAGTGGTGATTAAATACCAAAATAAAGTTCTAATTGTCTAAAAAAAAATGATAAAAATGTCATATGGGTGCAGTGTTGCATGACTGCGCAATTGTCATTCAAAGTGCGACAGCACTAAAAGCTGAACATTGGCCTGGGCAGGAAGGGGTGAAAGTGCCCGATATTGAAGGGGTTATATAGGATGACTGTCAGGATTGCCAGGCTTTTGTCTACATACAAGGACGTCCTATGTGCATTGTGAGTCCCCGGGTATATAAAATAAAGGCTGACATAAACTCCAATGTCCAGGGTGGTAAACTTTATTTTCATATAACAACCATCTGAAGGAAAAAAAAAAAAAATCACAACAGAAACGGTGAATCTTATTTACACAGAAACTGGACGGCACGCAGTGTGCGAGGAACATGCGGACACCGTATATATACAAACACACACCCTGCGGAAAGCTGACCATTGGGGACACAACACAGCACCGCCGGAGGGTATAGTATATGGACACACAGAACGAGGGCGCCCCCTGATGGCGGCTCGCCATGCCTCGCTACCCTCGTAGACATCAAGAGGTGACACCCGGCGGTGACAGGGCGGACGAGTATGCCACAATGTTCCCAAATGTCTGGGGGTGGGAGCAAGAAGACAAGCTGAGAATTAAAGAGAGTGGTGGTGATTGGAGGGAGAGCGGTGGCACGAGGAGGAGGACGAGGAGAAGGATGAGGAGGAGGAGCCACAACAGATGTCACCATTCATTGCCACATACCCCTCACATCCTAATACACAGATATCAGACACACTGACCTCTCCTCCTCCTAATACACAGATATCAGACACACTGTCCTCTCCTCTTCCTAATCAGGGCAGTCTTTAACACAGGGCAAAAGGGGAAGCTGCCCCGGGCCCAGTCATCTTTGTTGGGCCTAAAGCAGCTGCCCCTTGAGCCCCCTTGAAAAGTGAATTTAGGAGGGCCCAAGAAAATGTTTGTGCAGGGTCCAATCAATATTAAAGATGGCCCTGCTCATAATACACAGATATCAGGACACACTGACCTCTGCTCCTCCTAATACACAGATATCAGACACACTGACCTCTCCTCCTAATACACAGATATCAGACACACTGACCTCTCCTCCTCCTAATACACAGATATTAGACACACTGACCTCTCCTCCTCCTAATACACAGATATCAGACACACTGACCTCTCATCCTCCTAATACACAAATATCAGACACACTGACCTCTCCTCCTCCTAATACACAGATATCAGACACACTGTCCTCTCCTCCTCCTAATACACAGATATCAGACACATTGACCTCTCCTCCTCCTAATACACAGATATCAGACACACTGTCCTCTCCTCCTCCTAATCAGGGCCGTCTTTAACACAGGGCAAAAGGGGAAGCTACCCCGGGCCCAGTCATTGTTGTTGGGCCTAAAGCAGCTGCCCCTTGAGCCTCCTTGAAAAGTGAATTCGGGAGGGCCCAGGAAAATGTTTGTGCAAGGTCCAATCAATATTAAAGATGGCCCTGCTCCTAATACACAGATATCAGACACACTGACCTCTCTTCCTCCTAATTCACAAATATCAGACACACTGACCTCTCCTCCTCCTAATACACAGATATCAGACACACTGACCTCTCCTCCTCCTAATACACAGATATCAGACACACTGACCTCTCCTCCTCCTAATACACAAATATCAGACACACTGACCTCTCCTCCTCCTAATACACAGATATCAGACACACTGACCTCTCCTCTTCCTAATCAGGGCCGTCTTTAACACAGGGCAAAAAGGGAAGCTGCCCTGGGCCCAGTCATTGTTGCTGGGCCTAAAGCAGCTGCCCCTTGAAAAGTGAATTCGGGAGGGCCCAAGAAAATGTTTGTGCAAGGTCCAATCAATATTAAAGATGGCCCTGCTCCTAATACACAGATATCAGACACACTGACCTCTCCTCCTCATAATACACAGATATCAGACACACTGACCTCTCCTCCTCCTAATACAGAGATATCAGACACACTGACCTCTCCTCCTCATAATACACAGATATCAGACACACTGACCTCTCCTCCTCCTAATACACAGATATCAGACACACTGACCTCTCCTCCTCCTAATACACAGATATCAGACACACTGACCTCTCCTCCTAATGCACAGATATCAGACACACTGACCTCTCCTCCTCCTAGTACACAGATATCAGACACACTGACCTCTCCTCTTCCTAATCAGGGCCGTCTTTAACACAGGGCAAAAGGGGAAGCTGCCCCGGGCCCAGTCATTGTTGCTGGGCCTAAAGCAGCTGCCCCTTGAGCCCCCTTGAAAAGTAAATTTGGGAGGGCCCAAGAAAATGTTTGTGCAAGGTCCGATCAATATTAAAGATGGCCCTGCTCCTAATACACAGATATCAGGACACACTGACCTCTCCTCCTCCTAATACACAGATATCAGACACACTGACCGCTCCCCCTCCTAATACACAGATATCAGACTCACTGACCTCTCCTCTCCTCCTAATACACAGATATCAGACACACTGACCTCTCCTCTCCTCCTAATACACAGATATCAGACACACTGACCTCTCCTCTCCTCCTAATACACAGATATCAGACACACTGTCCTCTCCTCCTCCTAATACACAGATATCAGACACACTGACCTCTCCTCCTCCTAATACACAGATATCAGACACACTGACCTCTCCTTCTAATGCACAGATATCATGACACACTGGCATCTCCTCCTAATAATCCTCTGATATAATGAATCCGGCTACTTGGTTAAATCCATTGCATTCATTCTTTATTGGCTACATGTCAGGATACAGTAGTAATGCTCTAACGTGTTTCGGCTGAAGCCTTACTCCAAGTAAGGCTTCAAGCCGAAACGCGTTAGCACTTTACTGCTGTATCCTGACATGTAGCCAATAAAGAATTAATGCAATGGATTTAACCGAGTAGCCGGATTCATTATATCAGAGGATTTATTGCTACATTCTAAAGACATTCGGGCCAGAGCACTGCTTCCCAGTCTCCCAGGTAATCTGCAGTAGAGCATGTTCTCTTTGTTGGACTCTTCTCCTAATACATAGATGTCAGGACACACTGATTCTTCCCTTTCTCCTTATACACAGATATCAGGACACACTGATCCATCCTTTCCTCCTTATACATCTCCTCGTCCTCCTCCGGTTGCCCCTGGTCTCCTTCATTTCAGTCCAGGCCTAAGGTTTGCTCATGTTGTGTTCCCACCCGACCCGTGCCAGTGGTTCTTTGCCCATGTGGCAGTTCCTCCGGATTCTCCGCAGCCGCTCCTGCTCCGAGCTCCCCTCCTCCTGATCCCCGCTGGGCGAGCGTGGAGGAGTCACCCCGGTAGGGGCAGAGTGGCTCCGGCATGGCTGGGTCTTGGGTGTTTCCAGACCATTGGGGTCCGAGAGGCTGTACCGGACGGGAGGGTAGTGCTGGAAACATCCGCTCTGCTCTTCCTCCGTCCGGGAATCTGCGCTGGTTGCGGCATCGGGGCAGCTGGAGAAGTTTCCTTCGCTGAGGGAAGAGACGCCACTGCTGGCGCTGCCTGAGAGAGGCGAGTTACTGCCATCCAAGCAGGACTGCGGGCTGGTAGGTGAGGCGGGAATCGTGTGCAGAGGGCTCTGTGGAGAGACAGACACCAAATAAGATCCATACATCCCACCAGAAGATCAGAACAGCCCACCATAAGACCTGTACACCCCACCATAAGACCTGTACACCCCACTATAGAGATCTGTACACCCCACCATAAGACCTGTACACCCCACCATGAGACCTGTACACCGCACCATAAGACCTGTACATCCCACCATAAGACCTGTACACCCCACCTTTAGAGATCTGTACACCCCACCATAAGACCTGTACACCCCACCATGAGACCTGTACACCCCACCATAAGACCTGTACACCCCACCATAAGACCTGTACACCCCACCATAAGACCTGTACACCCCACCATAGGTTCCGTACACCCCACTATAGAGACCTGTACACCCCACCATAAGACCTGTACACCCCACCATAGGTTCCGTACACCCCACTATAGAGATCTGTACACCCCACCATAAGATCCATTCATCCCACCATAATTCCTGTATACCCCACCATAAGATCCGTACACCCTACCATAAGCCCCATACACCCCATCATAAGATCCATACATCCCACCATAATACCTGTACACCCCAACATCATTCTTACTAGGAGCATGCTCATAGCACATGTGTAGACACAACCAGACCTTGGAGGCAGTAAAGTGCCCAGCTCAGTAAAAGCAAATCCTTTTCTTGGAGCACATTAAGGGACACAGCATGAGTAATTCAGATACAAACGTATATGCCACTTCCTTCAGGTGATTGGATTTTGTCAAAGAGGTAAGGCCAGTTTATTATAACCCTTCCAGTCAGGTTGTCTAAAAGAAGCTGTAGAAGAGAGATTGTCTCCAACAGTGTGCATCACGTCACAGTAGAGAGAAGTCTCCTTGGGTCTCAAGAAAACCTTGTCTCTGTGTTGCACAAGAAAAGATTCTTTACAAGTTGAGACCGCCAACTCAGAAACTCATCTCTACATTGATGGGAACAAGGAAGGCAACCTCGTGAGTGAGAGCAGACAGGGGAATACCCCTGATAGGGTCACAAGGCAGTTTGTAGAGAACCAACAGAAGCAGGCTGCGGTTTCACGGAGTCACTGGGGAATGTCAGGGGGAACATGGAAGACACTCTGTACAAAGGCTTCAGTTAAGGACTGAGAGACAAGTAACCCATAAAAAGAACCGATAGGGCTGAGATTTGACCCATGATGGTACTCAAGGTCAAATGTTGATCCAGACTGGAGAAAAGATAGGATTAATCCTTGCCTACAAGAAATATGCTTTCCAGGTGCGATGGTAGACTTTTTGGCTTTCAAGAGCGTAGGGATAACTGGATCTGGTAGGCCCCGGGCTTCAACAGCCAGGCCATTAAAGCTGAAGACCAAGAAGCAGAGGAGTGAACCGATCCTTGGAACAAAAGATTTGGTAGATCTGGAAGAGCCCATGGAGAGTCTGGCAGAAGTCTGATGAGGTCTGAGTACCCCATCCACCTGGGCCTTCAGAATTCCCTCCATTTTGATACTGCAGTGAAGGTGAGAAAAGAGTTTCAGAGAAGGAACTGCGGCGTAGATCAGGTTGAACGAAACCCATGGAATCACCAGAGTATTGGTGGCAAAGGCTAGAAAATTCATGGATCTGATGACAAACTTGCTTAATTTTCTAGGTACTCCAAGTAATGAGTCCTGGACTAAGCCAAGGACTCTCATACAAAAATGTTGAGTTAGTTGGCTTTTGAACTGTAGTGTCCAAACATGGGAGTGGAGAGTTTGAACCTTTTCCTGCAGATGAAAGACCCTGCAAAGAGAAGTATTCATGAGAAGGCCTAGGTACTCCAAGTGATGAGTCAAATCCACCTGAGCCTCTGCAAAGTTTATACAGTGGTTCATAGACTGACAGAATCCATCAGTAGGAGTCATCCAGGTATCCCACTATTGGAATGGCCCAAAGATGAAACAGAGGCAACCACCTTGGTGAAAATCCAAGCTGCAGTGTTTAGACCAAAAGGAAGAGCAACAAATTGGTAATGTTGAGTGTCCACCGCAAAGTGCAAATGTGCTGGAAAGATAGGGACATGCAAGTAGACAATGGCTGACCTGGTAGGTTACATGCCGAAATTATATACTCAAGGAAAGGTGTTGAGAACGTTTGGATCCAGAATAGGGCAAAAAGCCCCTTTTGCTTTGGGAACAGTGAACAAGTTGAGTTAAAAAAAACTAAAAGTTTTCCTTTCACAGAGCAATGGCTACAACCCCCTTGGAAATGTAGCTAGGCCAGAGCAGTGTAGAGGTCTG
This sequence comes from Glandirana rugosa, assembly GCA_018402905.1. NCBI lineage: Eukaryota > Metazoa > Chordata > Amphibia > Anura > Ranidae > Glandirana > Glandirana rugosa. Next base: position 330,116 of record BLSH010394912.1, read on the forward strand.
CTAGTCTTTGTGGGAATATTGGCAGGTTTGACAATATGAAGAAGGCAGAGACAGGGTATGAAATTCTACTTTGTAGCACATGGATACCACATTCTAGTTCCAAACATCTGAAATGTCCTAGGACCAGTTGGCCACAAAGGCCAACAGATGTCTCCCAGGGACACATTACAGGCCTGCACTGCTTCTTTCTTCTGTAGAGAATCAGCTGATCCTGAGAGCTGCAAAATTATCATGAGTCAAGGTAAGAAGTCTCTGAAGAAGACTCTCAAGACTCAACAAGACTCTCTGAGTCTAAAGCAAAAAATCTGGAGCATGATGGGAATAGAAGATTTGTTCTGTCAGTGTCCAATCTCCTGAAGGCAGCAGCATAGCTTTTTGTATTATTATTATTATACAGGATTTATATAGCGCCAATGGTTTTACAATAAAGAAGGGGCACAGTACAATTACAATACAGTTCAATACAGAAGGAATAGGAGGGCCCTGCTCGTAGAGCTTACAATCTAAAAGGGAGGGGGAGGTGGTACAAAAGGTAATGGCTGCAGGGGATGATCTTATAGAGGTGACTCAGGAGGTGGGGGGAGGCTTCCCTGAATAAGGGAGTTTTCAAGGATCGCCTAAAGGCGGACAGGGTGGGGGCTGACCGGACATTCTCGGGCAGGGAGTTCCAGAGGATGGGAGAGACTCTGGAGAAAACCTGTAGGCGAGCATGGGAGGAGGTAACAAGGGAACTAGAGAGAAGGAGGTCTTGGGAGGAGCGTAGAGGACGGTTGGGGTGATATCTGCAGATGAGATTGGTGATGTAGCTGGGGGCAGTGCTGTGGATGGCCTTGTATGTTGTGGTAAATCTTTTGAATTTTATACAGTGGGGTAGGGGAAGCCTGTGAAGGGATTGGCAGAGCGGGGCAGCAGTCGCGGATCGGTTAGTAAGGTGTACAAGTCTGGCAGCAGCATTCATGATAGAATGAAGGGGGGATACCCTGTGTAAAGGTCGGCCGGTGAGGAGGGAGTTGCAGTAATCAAGGCGGGAAATAACCAAGGAGTGAATAAGTTGCTTTGTGGTGTCGTTAGTCAGGAAGGGGCAAATTCTGGAGATGTTGCGGAGGTTGAGGCGGCAAGATTTAGCCAGTGATTGGATGTGGGGACTGAAAGAGAGGTCGGAGTCTAGGATTACCCCCAGCACCCTGGCATGTGTGGAAGGACCAATGGCTGTGCCATTCATCTTAATGGTAAAGTCATGAGGAGGGGACCGGGGAGGAGGAAATATTAGAAGCTCAGTTTTAGAAAGATTGATGTTGAGGAAGTGGCGTGACCTCCATACCGATCCGTCATTCAGTAAGTTTGTGATGCGTGAGGAGATTGAGGTGCAGAGTTGAGGAGTCGAGAGACAAATCTTGGTGTCATCAGCATAGAGGTGGTAATTGAAGCCATGGGAAGTTATCAACTGGCCCAAGGAAGAGGTATAAAGGCAGAATAAGAGGGGCCCAAGGACAGAGCTTTGGGGTACCCCAACAGAAAGAGACAGAGGAGTGGAGGAGATGGAGTTGTGACACTGAAGGTGCACTGAGATAGGTAGGAGGAGAACCAGGAAAGAGCAGAATCATGGAGGCCAAGGGAGTGGAGTTTATTGAGGAGGAGTGGGTGGTCAACTGTGTCAAAGGCACCAGAGAGGTTTTAGCAGTAAGTAGGTCGTTGGTGAGTTGGTCGTAGGGCAGTTTCAGTTGAGTGTTGTGTGTGGAAGCCGGATTGTAGGGGATCAAGAAGGTTGTTGTCAGTGAGCAGGGCCGGCCCTACCATGGGTCCCAGTGGGTCCATTGGACCCAGGCAGCACTTTGAGAGAGGCAGCAAATTTAACCACAGCCGCCTCTCCTTCTCTTCTATTTACCCAGAAAAACTGACGACCAATATTTTTTTCCAGTAGTTTTGTGTGCCATGACGACAACTGCCCCCTGGGCTGCTCCATCTGCCCCTATACTACCCTAAGCCTCCTCTATACTACCCTAGCCTGTCTATATACTACCCTAGCCTGCCTATATACTAGCCTAGCCCCCCCTAAACTGCTCTAGCCTGTCCATATACTACCCTAGCCTGTCTATATACTACCCTAGCCTGTCCATATACTACCCTAGCCTGTCTATATACTGCCTTAGCCTGTCTATATACTACCCTAGCCTGTCCATATACTACCCTAGCCAGACTATATACTGCCCTAGCCTGTCCATATACTCCCCTAGCCTGTCTATATACTGCCCTAGCCTGTCCATATACTGCCCTAGCCAGACTATATACTGCCTTAGCCTGTCTATATACTGCCCTAGCCTGTCCATATACTGCCCTAGCCAGACTATATACTGCCCTACCCTGCCCGTATAGTGCCCTAGCCTGCCTTTTGGAGATGAACATAATGGTATGTCGTATCATTTTCCATATAGACAAGGTGCTGTTGCATGTGAATCTGGCTTCCTGATAAATTAAATTCTAGTTTTAATTATCATGATATAAAATAATGGATGTAGGGACCTTTTGGTGGGTGTGATTTGTGTTTTTTTTGGGGGGGGGGGGGGCATTTCATTCTTGGACCCAGGCAGCACAATGTCTTGGGCCAGCCCTGTCAGTGAGGTAGCAAATCAAACGGTTGTAGACGAGGCGTTCAAGAAGCTTGGAGGAAAATGGGAGCAGGGAAATGGGTCTTAAGTTATTTAAACAGGTGGGGTCCGGTGAGGGTTTTTGAAGGAAGGGGGTAACCAGCGCATGTATCTGAATTACTCATTTAGTGTCCCTCAAAGAATAACTAAAGGCAAAACTTTTTCTTTAGCTGTGGAAAGAAGGAGAGGGATTAGAACACCTACCAGTTTTTATTGCTATCTGTGCCCTTATTGGGAGATTCATCGTCTCTATTTGTCCTGTTTACCATTAGCATTGAAAGTTAAAGTAAATTTTGGGTTGTCCCCAGAACAGTAACAGAGGGAAAAATCTTCTAATGGGGACACTAGTTCTGGTGACCTGGGGGTCCCCAAGGGATTCCCTTCATTTGCAGGGATTTTCCTCTCACTTCCTGTTTTGACTATGGGACAGGAAGTGAAGATAAATCTCCCCGATGGGGAAGAGATGGCTAAAATGAAACCAACAGGGGTTATAACCCCCCCCCCCCCCTTACTCTAACCAAATTGGAAAAAAAAGTTTTGCCTATAGTTCTACTTTAAGATATATTATTTCCTGTTAAGTGCATGCATGCCGGGAAATGATAACATTGTTATTTCATAGGATTTCTGGCAGGATCAATAGAACACGTGCTTAGCATGAATAAAGCTAACTAATGCATTCACCACATTTAAGAATTAGTAAGCTGCGATATATTATATTTTTTTCTGAAAAAAAAAATAATTGCAGCCTACCAGTTTCTAGATGTAGCGGCAGCAATAGGACTCTCTAAAAATATTAAAGCGTTAAAATAGGACAATACTGCCCATATCCACCGGGGGGAACTGAGTGCAGTCCACACTACTGAGCGGATACATGGATATGATAGAATATTACTAATATGCATGACCAAGGCTGTACATGGCAGCCCGCAGGCTGTATTCAGGATAAAGATGAACGTTTTTACATTTCAGGCCTTTGTGTGCAAACCAAGATTTCCCACGAGGTAAAAACTGTGGCCTGCAAAGTGGAGATTTAGATACATTTTCAGGAAACAGGTAACAATGTGCGTGCTATGAACTGTCACTGCATCCAGGCAAGCGGGGGTTAATAAGGTGCATTACCTTGCGCAGGGATCTGGTGGGTAATGCAGGCGCTCCGTCCCCCATAGAGGGATGAAAAGCATCAAAGTGCAGAGAGTAATGGCCTTCAGAGACAGAGAGGAAA
>BLSH010394920.1:61065-77197 GCA_018402905.1 Glandirana rugosa
TTTTAGCCCTGCGGGTATGAATGTGGAATTCGATCTTAATTGTTTTATTTCTGACCGATAGTTTATTTTATTTGTCGTATATATTTTTTTAAGTGAAAATGCTATTTCTCACAGATAATTTACTTTATTCATTTTTTATGTGAAAGGATGGCCATGAGATGACGTCACTACAAATGAATTCATATTGAATGAATTTTATGTATTTTAGAAATATTATTCAGTTCTTTTTGCAATTTAGTATCTTGCTAGTATAAAGGTTGTGTGGTGGTTTTTGCCCACTAGATGGCACATCCCAACCAGCTTGCAATAAGTGATTTGTGTCTTTTCTACAAGCACTGTGATCCAAGGCGGAGTGCAATAGTCTACAAGGCTGCCGTTTAATCAGAGTGATTTCTCCTTTGTTGCTTTGATTGGGTCACCAAGCTAACATAAATATCAGACGTCCTGCCTGGCTCCATACCCGCTGATGAAGTTCCGCTTCCGCTAACGTAACATGATGGGAGGAGCCGGTAGTGACGTCATCTCTAGGCTACCCTGTGCGACTGACACGCCAGTCAATTGTAACCACGCTCGTATTCCTGCACCTGGAGATAGGTGCATAAACATGTGAGTGTTTTATCTTGTTTTTATGATATGATTAAAGTTATGACAGAGAGCATTAGATCTAGTGTTTATTTTTTATGGACCTGATGCGATTTTTATGGATCTGATGCGATTTGTGGATTTGATGCGGTTCCAAAAATGCATGGTGGAAGTTTGAAGTGCGAAGGCTTGCTTCTAAAAGTGCTGTGACCTCTGGGAGGTCGAATCTGTGAGGTGAGAGGCTGGAGTGACTGGTGGAGGGGCACTGCTACACACCTTTGCATTTATTTAGCCTCACCTAGCTGTCACGGTGTACTACTTCCTATACCAGGATATCGTTCAGAAATGGACTATTGCATATATATCTAAATGTTTTGTGTGAAATTGATGACCTGGTAATAAAGAGGAAAATGTATTAGGGCAATGATGGTCAAGTGGCTGATTTGCAACATAGTGATTGGGGCCAAGTTAATACTTACTAGGACAAACAGGCTGCCCAACATGTTGTTCCTTTTCGGACTCACTGACCTCTTGGGGGAAATATTCAACATCAATTTGGTCTAAAGAGGAAAATACAACATTCATTCAGCAGCCCAGTCACATCTGGTTCTAGCATACATTTAGCAACATTTTGTGAGTTGACCAACCTTGGACTTAGTTGTGGCTGAAAAGTTGGCGGTCACTGCACTGAACAAAAGTTGACTCTGGAGTTGGTTCTGGCCAAAATAAAAAATAGAACATGATGCCATCTTCCAGGAGACAAAGACTTGACAAGTGCCAACACTGATAAACTCCTACAGCTGCCCCCCCCCCCTCCAGCTCCAATGGGATACGGAATGTCTGATGTCCATCATAGCAGTTGGGCATTTGTGCACTGGGGGCTCTCCTCTCTCCATGTCTGCACTGGCAAGGCTGGATTAATGGGCACTGATGAGGCAGGAAGCAACCAGCAAGTGAAACGTAACCCTTAATTTAGGCTTGAAGAGTGCGCATGCGCGGGTCTCCTAGCATGGCTGCTTGAGCCAGGAGCTCCGCGCTACCATCCGCCATCGGAGCCCGCCCTGACACCACAGCCCAGGGGTTTGCACCCAGAACGGGGAGTCCAGTTCCTCAGGCAAGGCTGCATCCCCCCTGCATGTCAGCACCGGCCGCAAAGAAGGGCCTGAGCCTGCTTTTCGCCGCGGTTTCATCTCGGGGGTGTACCAAGATGGCCGCTGCTCCGGCCGCAGCTACAGGAGGCATGGAAGGCCTATGATCGGAGAGCCCTGGCTGCTCAATACGCCCGGATTCCAGTCAAGTGCTATTGCCTGCTTTGCTGACTTACACCCCAGGGGCACAGGGAGGCATCTTACAGCACGCCACGCCATCCCCCTCCTCCACAGAATCACTACTAGGCCGCATCCAGGGGGAACTTTCCTCTCCTCCACTGGGGCCTAACAGTCCAGCTCTAGCATCACCCAGCCCCCCCCAACAATAGCATTTCTTTACAAGTGGAAGATCTCTACCATAAATTCTCTTCTCTTCTAGAAAGGGGACTAGCAAATATGGTTGCCACTATAACAGGAGAGATCAAATCGGATTTTCAAATGCTGGGGGTCAGGATTGAAGCAATCGAATAAGCTAGACTCAACTGCTACAATATCTAACCAGAATTCAGATCTTATCAGCTCCTTACAGGATCAATTAGATACGGCCCTCTCGAGAATCGATGACCTAGAAAATAGGTCTAGACGGTATAATTTTAGAGTGAGAGGCCTACCAGAGGAGATCAAGGACATCCCTGACGCTATACAAAATTTGATCACCAACTTACTGCCGGACACTCCTAAACACCGTTTAGAACTGGACAGGGCTCACAGAGCTCTAGGACCCCTCCGGAAAGATGGCACCCCAAGGGACATAATTGTCAAGCCCCATTTTTACGCTATAAAGGAAGGGGTCATGAGACAGTCCAGAACCACTGCCAAGATTCTCTGCAAAGGGCACCCTGTTCAAATCTTTGCCGATCTGGCACCATCTACAATACAGAAAAGGAGAGCATTGACACCCCTTCTGGCAGTGTTAACGGAGAAGGAAATTAAGTATAAGTGGTCCTTTCCATTTGCTGTTAAATTTCCCCTCAAAGGTCGGGAGTATGCCTTCTCTTCTCTACAAGAGGGGGAGAGACTTGATATCCCAGGAATCCGATATGGGCACCTCCAATAACACCAGCTTGTCCAAGAGACAGCCTCCCACCAGCCCCAGGACCCCTCTATGGATGAAGGCCAAGTCAAAGTGAGCAAAAGAAAATGGCCCCCCATGACTTGGGACCCAGGCTAGAAATATTTGGCTTCTAATTTGTAGGACTACAGCTCTGGGAAAACGTTCTCTCCCCAGACTTCCCGTTCTGTTTTTGGTTGTTCTACAACCCCCCCCACCTTTTTTTTTTTTTTTTTTTTTTTTTAGGGCCTTCACTGATTTATGTCCCCCTTTAGCCTCTAGTGAGAGCCTTGGACTCATGATCTTTTTGAGCAACATAGTTGATACCTAAGTTCTTCCACTCCCTTATCATATCTATTTCTCGTAGTTCCTGTAATTGTTTATTGTTCCAAAGGGGAGTTTTTTCCAGGAGTCCTATATACCCCATTTGCTTCTTGATCTGGGTCCAGACCTTGATGACCATTTTTAGCGTAGGTGCATCGGGTGTAAAAGATTGTGCCTCCACAATTGACTCATGGGGCGTACATTCCAACATCAGTCGGCTATTTCCATCTACCCCACCGCTCTTCCCACATCCCGACAGGTGCTGTAGTTGCGCTGCCAGGTAATAATTCCCTGGGTGCGGGAGAGCCAACCCTCCCTCCTTTAATTGGAGCTGGAGGGTTCTCAACCGTATCCTGGGAATCCGTCCCTTCCAGATCAGACTTCTGAATAGCGTATCTATTCGTCGAAACCAGGGTTTGTATATCCAAATTGGAGAGTTATGGAGTATATACAACAACTGTGGGAGCCAAATCATTCGGATCAGGTTACATCTTCCCCCTATAGATAGAGGTAGGCGCTTCCAAATTTCCCCTTTATTTTTAAACTTGTTTAATAAAGGGACCATGTTGTCTTCCAAAAAATCCTTTGGATCTCTTGAAAATACTATTCCGAGATACTTCATCTTGTCTACTATCACCATCTTAGCTGCTGATCTTGGGATGGGGACATTTAAGGGATCAACTGGCATTAATACCGATTTCTCCCAATTTATCCGCAACCCAGAGAAGGATCCAAAATCCTCAACCAAACGGATTGCTGAAGAAAGTGAAGCCTGAGAGTCCCCTATAAACAACAGCACATCATCTGCATAAAGGGCAATCCTCTCTTCTCCATGGGATCTCTGAAACCCTCTCAAGTCCTCTGCGGTCCTCACTGCGGATGCCAGGGGCTCGATTGCGAGGGTGAAGAGCAGGGGTGATAGAGGGCACCCCTGTCTCGTCCCCCTCTCCAGCCGGAATCCACTAGAGCATACCCCGTTGGCTTGAACCCTAGCGCTGGGGTCATTATATAATGCCCTGATCCAGCCAATGAAAATAGGGCCAAACCCAAATTTTTCCAGAACCTGCCCAAGGTATCCCCAGTCCAAGCTGTCGAATGCTTTGATAGCATCCAAAGAGATAATAGCTCTAGAACCCGTATTTTTTGTTTTAATTTGTAAGTTCAGGAAAACCCGTCTAATATTGATGCTGGTTGATCTATGAGGGATAAATCCAGACTGATCTGGGTGAATGAGTCTTAGAATAACTTTATTTAGCCTACTGGCCAAAACTTTCGCTATGATTTTAATGTCCGAACAGAGCAGTGAAATCGGCCTGTATGAGGAGGTCTCCAAAGGGTCCTTGCCTTCCTTATGCAGGACTATAATTGTAGCCTCACTCATTGATGGAGGAATCCTCCACGTACTCATTACCCTCTGCGTCACCTTCAAGAGCTCCGGTAACAGTATGTTTCCATACCGTTTGTATATTTCAATCGGGAGCCCGTCTGGTCCGGGAGATTTTTGCCCAGCCATCTCCCTTACTGCCTGTTGTATCTCTTCCAGAGTTATAGGGGCTTCCATTCCCTGTTTCTCTTCATCTGAGAGGCTTGGAAGCCTCACCTTCCTCAAAAAATCCCCTCCTCTCCCAGCCTGTCCCGTATCCTGGGCCCTGTATAAATTTTTATAATACCGTCTAAACTCCTCTATTATCTCATATGGATGTGAAGTAATTCCGCCCTCAGAGAGCCGAATTGACGGAACCTTGCTGGACGGAGAATTGGTCTTAATCAAGGAGGCCAATATTCTGCCCGCGCTCTCTCCTTCCACATATGTCTTTTGTTTCGCCGAAAGCCTCCTATTTTCCTCCTTCTTAAGTAATGCCGACCTATATCTCTGTTGTTGATCTAGCAGGGCCTTATAATTTTCTTTGGAGGGGTTCATGATGTATTGATTCTCTGCTCTATCTACTTCCTCTCTAACTGCCAATTCCCATCTCTTTGAGTCGGTTTTTATCCTGGCTATCTGCTGTATCAGTAGGCCGCGAAGGAACGCTTTCAATGCGTCCCATGTCGTTTCCACTGATGCAGTTCCTTTATTGATCTCTATAAACTCCTCTAGTGCTTTCGGGATTCTATCAGGTTCCCCCAGCAGTTCCAGCCAATGTGGGGCCAGTTTCCAGTTCCTTTTCACCCATTGACCCTCCAGATCTATATAAAATATCAAGGGAGAGTGATCCGATAGGCCTCTTGGCATATAATGTATGCTGTGAATTATATGAGAGGCCTGTTCATTCCCCAGGACCAAATCTATCCTGGAGAGAGTGGCATGTGTGGTCGACTGGCAAGAGAATTGTCGAGCCTCTGGGTGCCGAGATCTCCACATGTCTATCCACCCCACTTCCTCCAGGAACAATGGGAATTTACCTTTTGACCGACTAGCTACGTTGTGCCTTACAGGGAGTCTGTCCTTGCCCTCGTCTGGTACCGCATTGAAATCCCCTACTATCACAGTTGGGGTGAGTGGATTTTCCACTGCAAATTCCATGACTTCATTTAAGACATCTATACTGAAGGGGGGTGGTATATATATATTTATAAGGATAATTTCTGTATTTTCAATCAGACAGTGTAGCAGGATGTACCGACCGTGTCTATCCACTTTACTGCGCCTGCAGGAGAAAAGCACTCCATTTCTTACCATCACACTCACCCCCCTAGAGTAAGAAGAGTGGGTTGAGTAAAAGTGGGTATGATACCCCCTAACTCCCAGGGGGGGGATAGTTCCCTTCGTGAAATGTGTCTCCTGCAGGCACAGCATGTCCACCTGGTTCGAATCCAGGTAAGAGAACACAGCTGATCTCTTTATCGGACTGCCTAACCCCCTAACGTTCCATGATGCAACTTTAACACTTTTAACCAACATCTAAAAGAAAAAATAATACAGTGTACAATTCAACCATACTTTCAAGTAAAAGCTGTGAAATCTCAATAAAACCTGCCATGATTGTGAGGTTACTGTGCTTCCAATATGTAAATGTGTTTGTACGTGGGTTGTGAATACTTCCTTCTATACTTAGTGTTTTCTGTAGTGAGAAAACCCAAAAAAATAAATAAATAAATAAGAAAAAAGAAAAATTCTTCATAGAGGGTGATTATATATCCCCTTCTAATTCGTGTAAAAGTGTTAAGGCATAAGGCATTGAGAAGTTTACAAAACCGGCTTTCCTCCCAAATCCAATTACTCTTGACTAACCTCTCCTTACATTCAGTTCCCGACTCGCACTTCAAACTTCCATACGTACAACCCAGATACCCTTAGGAGCTTTTATTGTGACCAAACCTGCTCTGTGTGAGCCACCTTCGCTCGCTCCCCCCCCCACCCACTCGCCTTTCAAAACTGCTCACACCAGCACTCCAACTTCCCTTGTGCGGCGTACCGGCCCTGCCTCGCAAAAAAAATAAATAAAATAAAGAGAGAAATAGTAGGTAAGGGGAAAAAAAAAACCCTTGCCTTCTTAAGTTATTATGTCTGTCAGTCAATCATAATTCCTTACTCATGTTTTCCAAATGGTATTATTCCTCTCTTAGTTATTTGACCTCAGCATCCTATTAGACTTCTTAGTTTTTTTTTGTAACTCTTCTCTATTTGCTTCCAACCATCTCTGAGCTTCCTCCGGGGAGTCAAAAAATTGTGCACCCCCCCTGTAGTAATCTTTAAACGTGCGGGGTATAGTAGAGCAAATTTGATCTGCAATTCAAATAGAGACCGTTTTATCTCCGTGTACTTAGCTCTACGTTTTTGTAGGTCCGGGGAAAAATCTGGGTATATAGATACTCTTGTCCCCTTAAAGAACATGTCTCCTTTTTCCCTGGCCTTTTGGAGGATAATGGCCCTGTCCTTGTAGTTAGATACTTTTGCCAGTAAAGGGCGGGGATGGCCGCCTGGCCGAGATAGACGTATGGGCACCCTATGTGCCCTCTCTATAAAGAAGTGCGGGGACATAGTATTCTCCCCCAGAGACTCTTTGAGCCACTCCTCCAAGAATGCCCCGCTGTTTGGGCCTTCACTCTGCTCGGGTAAGCCTATGATTCTAATATTGTCTCTTCGCAGCCTATTTTCCATATCGTCCATTTTGGACATGTTCCTTTTCACTTTCTCCTCCAGGTCCTGTAGAGACTTTTTGATTAAATTATAATCGTCTTCCAGGTTGCTAACCCTCTCCTCCACCACTGTCGTCCTTTCATGTATCTGCTGGATGTCTTGCCCGATATGCGAGGTCTCTTCCCTAATACCCTTCATTTGCTCCGAAAGTTCGCCTAGAGTGAATTTACAAATGTTTACTGCTTGTAGGACCTCCCACAATGAGGGTCCTGTCGGAGATGGTACTGAGACACCGACGGGCGGTTCAGGGTTGCTCCCTCCCGGGGAATGGGCCTCGTTGGTTTCTGAGCCCTGATCTACAGTTGGCTGGCCCTGGCTCATCCTGCCAGAGCCACAGTTTTTCTGCAGCTTGGTCTGGGATTGCTGACCTCCCTTGGCCGGGGTCCCAGTGGGGGTATGAGAGAATTTTTCTAATTTGGCTACGGTTGCCTGAGCGACTTTTGTTTTATCCTTAGCTGTTTTGTTTGAGCTACTTAATTCTTGTTGGCCCACATCCTCTCCCTTTTTTTTTTACCATGGTGGCCTCTGTCCGTTTGTTTGGAAGTGAAGTCCCTCCTAGTATTGGCCCTTTCAGCCGGGAGTGAGCCAGCTGGGGGGGTACCAACTAGGAGACAGGCTCAGAGGAGAGGAGGGGGAAACAAAAAAAAAAAAAAGGAGAGAAAAAAATGAAGCAAGAAGAGGGAGCACTGATGGCCAAGCTTCTGGTGATATTCTGCCTCCTGTAGCTTGTCTCTGTGCTGGGCTTATTAGTTCCCCTATTTTGTGCAGTTGCCGAGAGTGCCGCTAGTGCTTTAAGATTAACTGCTTCCAGAGTTCCAAATGAGCGCATTCACCCAAGCTCATGTATGGTTCAAATATAACTATATAGTGCAGTTTTCTTATAGCTTGGCTTGATGGCAGCAGTATGAGTGTAAAGGGGAGAGGGCTTAAGCGGATATTGGAGCAGGGATCGATGGACCGGGGTACATTTCAGCAAGTACAGACATTTGCGTGGCATAAAAAACAGAAAGTTCCGGATCAAGTACTCACAGTTCAAGTGAATCACATAGTGGATGCATCCCTTTCCTTAAACCCCTTCTCCCTCCTTCTCTCTTACCTGCAATCCGTACCCTCAGTTCTGTTCCAAGCACTTACAGCCTCGTCCACGTATCTCCCAGTACCTGTCAGACCATGGAAAAAGAAGGCAGGTCTTCCGCCGCTGCCACTCTCTCTGCACCCAGCAATCTCCCGGCCGTCAGCCGTGGTCCCTACGGCGTTGTTCGTCTAGCGCGCCGGTCACCAGTCACCTCACAAGCTTCGGGCATCGTCAGCCCAGTACCCGGACCGCCGTGTCACATCTCGGGGAGAGCTCCTAGCATGGCCGGCTCACAGGGTTCATGAAAGGCAGGGAACTCGGACGCCGCACGCTTGACTTCTCACTCCCTCATTCGGTCACGCCCCCCCCGGACTCATGATCTTTTTAATGCAGGCCTGAAGGACCATGGTTCAGTTAACATTTACTTACTTTTCATGCTGTTTGAGTGTTTTGAGCTAAAGGCTCTCCAAAGTCAAAGTTAGGGGTGAAGTGCACTAAAGGTTCTCCCATACTTTTCAGGTTCACCTTTTCTATCCTTTTTGGACCTACCTCCTCATGGGGGGTCCCCTCCTGGGGAGGCTTCCCCCCCAATCATGGGGGGAGGGGGAGGTCTCGACAGGTCGGGATCAGAGGGGGTGGCAATTGATCCTCCCCAGGTAGGAGGTAGCCAAGGCTTGTGGTCAGTTCTAAGACCCCATATAAGATAGGACTATACGTTATCATATTTTATTATTGTTCATGATCATTTTTTCACAGGGCTCCATGGCGGGGGGTGGTCCCTCTGCGCCTCCGCCTATCTCTCTGACCTCTCGAGGCAGTTCAGAGATGGGCTGTCTGGCGGTACTAGCCAGACTTTTTGGTCTCTACCAAAGGGTGTCCAAGGGGCTCTATTTTTTCTCCCCCCTTGGTTGCAAATCCCTTAGTTGGAGAAAATGGCCCTTTTCAGGGCTACTTAACTGTTGAGTTTGGTTCAAAATGTTTAACACTATCTTTTTGGTATTTCTAGTTTCACTTTCTCTTCCCCCCCTTATTTCCTTCTTTCTTTCTAGAGTGGATGCTGATCAGTGCTCTGTTCTCAGGACGCGCTCTGGTTCCCCGGATAACGGGAACATCCAGGGAAGGGTGAGTGACCTTACTAACATAAGCACCCACTGCACCAAGAATGATGGCTGACCTCTCACAAATCCCTGTTAGGGTCGCCACCCACAATGTTCAGGGACTTAACTCCCCCATAAAACGCAAGAAGATTTGCGACCACTATAAATCCCTGAAATTAGATATCCTAATGCTCCAGGAAACTCATTTTCCAGCCCAATACAACCCTAAGTTTCTCCACCCCTATTTTCCGCGCTTTTTCTTAGCTAACGCTGAATCTAAAACCAAAGGAGTAGCTATTTTATTATCCAAAAACTGCAACTTCACTTGGCTCTCAGATGTTAGGGACCCAGAGGGCAGGTATATTCTAGTAAAGGGTATTATTGATGGGCAAATCATTTCACTTATTTCGTACTACGCCCCCAACAAGGGTCAGCTGAAGTTCTTTCAGAAAATGTTAGCAACCCTTTTCCCCTTGTTGGAGGGTACAATAATATTTGGAGGCGACTCTAATGTGGCCTTCGACCAATCTTTAGATAAAACAAGACCCCATAGGCAACCAACTTTTGCGCCCAACCAGAGTCAGTTTACGAATAGCCAAACTCCTCCATTCATATAACTTAATTGATGTCTGGTGGGATAAGCATCCCTCTAGTAGGGATTTTACTAATTTCTCCAGCCCTCACAATTCATATTCTAGAATTGACCACCTGTTAACTCCCTCATATACCTTACCTTCCATATCAGACGCCTACATTCAAGATACAGCCTTATCAGACCATTCTCTAGTGTCGCTGTCTATCCGCATCCAGTCCAGAATGTTTCATAAACCGCACTGGAGACTTAATGAGTCGTTACTGACCGACCCAGTAAATGCCACCGAAATCGATAAAAGTCTCCAAGAATACTTCTCCACTAACATGACAGGGGATACCTCTGTAGAATCAGTTTGGGCTCTTTCTGGGGATTTCAAATGTAGTGGATGCTGGCTGGAAGGCATCCGACCAGAGTTTGCTTACAATTGGACAAGACCACCAAATATGGAAGTGTGTGCCTGGGTCAGGGCAACCCCTAAAGCACTGTGGCTAATATGCTGGGGCAAATTTGGTTATTCTCGCGTGGACCAGGTACCACCTGGTTAGAACTTTATAGTTAGTCTCCACAGACAGGATGTTAATGGAGAAAGGGAAATTCCAAGGCTGCGAGGATGTCACCTTTCTCAGTCCATGGAGTCCTCTTGCTCTTGGGAACCTGGGCCCATGCGGCTCCGTTTATGCTGGTGGGGATCCATCCTCTTACCAGGTGAGGAGAGGGATTTAGATGGGGATGTCCCAGCAGATCTGCAGCAAAAGGTGCCGCTTATTTGGGGCTCCTCCAGCAGGTGTAATTCACGCAGGACACGTTGCAGTTCTTCTGGGTTCCTGCATTTGTATTTAGATCCATTGTGGGGGAATCTGACAGAGAAGGGGAAGCCCCATTGATAAGCTATATGCTTTTGTTGAAGGGTTGCTAAGAGAGGTTTCATGGCTCTACGCTTTGTGATGGTGAGCTGTGAGATGTCTGGGAAAATTTGGTATGCATGACCCTGGAACATCAGCTCTCCCCTTTTGTGGGCGGCAGACAGGAGTTGCTCTTTTGTGCGATAAAAATGAAATTTAGCGATATCGAGTGGAAGGCCTTGTTTTTTGGGACTTAACGCTCTATGGATTCTGTCCATCTCCATTCGTTCAATTGGTATGGCCGGTTGTAGCTCTTTGAAATGGGCCGTTATTGTGGATTGTAAGTCTATAAT
Source organism: Glandirana rugosa (assembly GCA_018402905.1). NCBI lineage: Eukaryota > Metazoa > Chordata > Amphibia > Anura > Ranidae > Glandirana > Glandirana rugosa. Next base: position 72,274 of record BLSH010394920.1, read on the forward strand.
TGTTTCTGGTATCCCCCTTATGCTGAGATTAGATCTCCTGGCTCTATTTTCCTGGTCCTCTAATCTGGATTGTAAAGTTAGGTTCTCCTCTTTTAAATTCTCGATTTCTATCATATTGTCCTGTGTGGTGTTTTCTAATTCATCAACTCTTACCTCCAGTGCTGCCGTGCATGCCCCGAGTTCTCCAATCTCTTTGGTGAAACTGTTTGTAATGTGATCAGATGTCTGGTGCAGGGCCTTGTGCAGCATTCGTTCGATCTGCTGTAGTAGGGCTGGCGGGGCCAACATTTCAGGGTCTGTTGCTGTGAGAAGGGGGGATTTGGTGTTGGAGTCCTCCGGGAGGGCTGGGAGCCCTATAAGCTGCTTGCGAGCTCGAGTCCCGCCGCCAGGTGAGGCCATCAGTGCCATTTTGGCTGTGCTACGTGACAAGGCCTCTTTGATGGCGGAGGCCTTGTATTTCGTTTTGGTGCCACCAAGCACCATGGCAGTCTGACCGTCTGAAGCAGGGGTTTGTGCTGAGCTCCGGGCGTCTCTGCAGGTAGTGTCAAGCTGCAGAGTAGCGGCTGGTGCGGTCTATTTCAGTCCCGTGTAGCGGAGAGCTAGCCTCGCATGTCCGCTCGGTCCGGCTCCGCGCATGCGCCCCCCATGTCGGACAAATTTTATCCTCACTAGTTCCTGCCACAGTTCCTGGACATGTATCGTGAGCTACCTTGCCTTTGGAAGGTCAAAAGCAAGGACTACACCAACAGAGTCATGAAGAGGCAAGCTTTGGAGAAATTGACATAGCTATTTAATTACAAACCTCAGGACCACATACAAGAGGGAGGTGACGAAAGTCCAAGCACCACATAAGTCAGGAGCTGGAGCGGCTGATGTGTATGTACCCAAGCTGTGGTACTATGAATATCTGAGGCTTGTCACCGACCAGGCTGAGGACAAGCCATCTATCCCCACCCTTCCATCAACCTCTGCTGAGGCCACAACTCATCAAGCTAAAGATGAAGCTATAGAGGAGCCCATCTTGACACAGGTATAGTGGTGTTTTACATATTGTCAAGAAAAAAACACAATGGTGAGAAATAAACATTATTGGCCAAATAGTACAGCCTTAACAAAGTAGGTTCCATATCAAAACACGGTTATACCCTAAATCCAAATACTGGTGCCAGAATGCTAGTCTTTGGTATTTTGAAATATTCAATTAGCAGCAGTGAGGAAATGTAAATTTGGTATGATTGATTATACTCTAATTATGTCTTATTTTTATACACAGGAAAGTGTCACAGAAAGTGTGACTGCAGATGAGCCAGCTACATATTCCCTGGCTGTGGAGTCACAGATCCCTCCCCTGCATGTTGGTGGCAAAAGAGTAAAAAAAAGCCGCAATGTGGACGACTGCACTTCAGCGTTCTTCACCAAGGCCTCAGCAGTCCTCAAGAAAGAGCCTGAAGAGGAGGAATCATTTGCAGCATATAATGCAGCTAAACTCTGCCACATGAATTCCTACCAAAGGGGCAGGGCTGAGGAACTCATAACACAGGTGCTGAGCAGGGGGGAGAGAGAGCTCCTCAATGATGATACCCATCTGTCCAACTATGTGGATCCCCCCCCCCCACCACCTCAACAGCCTCCCCACCCACCACAGCAGCAAGCCGGCCAGTGGCAATACCTTCCCCATGGACCCCAACAACAGCCATGGTCTGGGGATTATACCCAATACCCCCATTAATTCATTTTTGGTTTTTATGTATTATATTCTGTATTATTTTATTTTGTTTGGTTTACTTCCCACGTTTTTGGGAATATAATGCACTTTTTGTTTCTGTTATATTTTTGTTTGGTGACAGATACAATGTCAAATTTACTTTCTTTGTTTTTTGGCTTCACAATAAACAGTAATGTGAAGAAGAATACTTGCCTATGTTTTTTTTTACTTCAAATTACAGGTTTGAAGTAGGAAGTTACATTAAAAAGAAAAGTAATGGGGGGCGTGACCGAATGTGATCGGCGGCGGACGCTAGTCAAAAATCTGACTGAATCCTGCTCCATCCTGGGTGCCTGAGGACTGGAGAGTCCCCATCCTGCTAGTTTACCCTCTGCTACACTCTTGGGGGCTGATCCTGGGGGTTATTTTTGCTCCGGACCGGCATTTTCATACTCTGGCCTAGTCAGGCCCAAAGCCGGGGCCTCGATTTTGGCGGCGGCCCGGAGCGGAGGCGATCCGGCGGATCCCCGGGGCGGACAGATTCCCATACAGAGTGCACTATCCTTGTACCCGGCGGGCCCTGGACCTGGGGGCAGATCAGTGAAGGAGGTCAGTGGCTTTGGGCTAGAGATTCCTGCTGGTGGTGGAGAGGGGCTGACGCCGCCGCCATCTTGCCCATGAGGCTGCCTGATTCCACATCATTGCCATAACCTTCCTGGGACGGATTGCAGGCCACGGATTAGATAGCCGGTCTGCCCTCTTTGGCCCTGGGATCAGTAGTCTGTGTCTGGGCCCCTGCAGGACCCGCATGCCTGTATGCTCCCTTCTATTGTCAGGGCTCCTGAGACTTTGGGAATTGGCTGGGTGTACGGAGTGCTGGCCCAGCTGCCTTTGCCCTGGATCCTGTGCTGTGACTGGACCCCTGCAGGTGTGGACCTAGGGGTTTTGGAGCAGCTCCGTTAATTGGCCCTTCTCTCCCAATATATTGGACGCAGCTCCTAACAGTCCTCTCTGCAATAATCTCTCTTTTATCATCTGTCTGTTGTGGACGTGCCCCCCCCCCCCCCCGCTGTGTCTGGCCTGTTTTTCCCAGGACGTCTTACCTCATGGGATCCAAGAGCAAAGCGAAAAAATCCTGTACACCTGCCCATACCTCTCCATCTCCTACGATACTTCCCAAGGCCTCTTTGGTGAACAGACTACAGGCATTACTGACTGAACTATCCATGGAGCCTGGATCCTCCCTGGGGGGTCCGACCTCCCCTTCTCCTACCCAGGACAGCACTGCGGTTATCCTTGCCGCCATTGAACAGAGTAGTTCGGCCATGCTGGTCAAAATTGATCATTTGGCAGAGGAATGCACACTTATAAGAAATGACCTGGACAAAATCAGAGGCAGGCTGTCAGAGTCTGAAGCCAGGATCTCTGCCAATGAGGATATCACGGCTTCCCATACAAATACTATTGCGGACTTACAACGCACAGTCCAAATGCTTGTCTCCAAGTCAGATGATGCAGAAAACAGGGCCAGACGTAATAATGTCCGGGTTCTGGGCCTCCCTGAGGGTGAGGAGGGTGACCACCCTACACTTTTTGCTGAGAGCTTCTTCAAGGAACTCCTGGGTCTCACTGATCTCCCCCCAACTCACGTAGTGGAATGGGCCCACCGAGTCCCTACAGGACGAACCATCCCTGGCGCTAACCCGAGACCCTTTCTGGTTTGCTTTCTTAACTTCAGGGACCGGGACAAAATTCTCTCTGAAGCTCGTAAGCACCCTTCCCTGACTCACGATGGCTCCGTCATTATGCTTTTCCCGGATTTCTCTGCAGAACTTCAGCGTAAGAGGAAAACGTTCACTGATGTCCGCCGGCGCCAACGTGAGAAAGGCATCAAATACAGCATGCTCTATCCTAGTCGTCTCAGGGTCCCACATAATGGATCGGTCCACTTCTTTGATAATCCCTCTGATGCGGATGACTGGCTGAACACCATGAACTGATCTGTATCTCAATATCGATACTCTCCTCCTCCCTAGATCTAACCAGATTGCTCAGATCTGTTCTCATATATCACTCATCCTTTTTCAACGGAGCTGTTTGGAAGACTTAAAACGAAGCTACATCGGGTTCCCCCTATTGCAGTGGAGAGGACTTCGTTCCAGTTTTCCCCACACTTCACCATTCAAGAAGTGACTTTGGTCTTTGGTGTGGAACATCTCTCTGGAGGCCCTCCATTGGGAATAACAGGAGTTTCCTCTCCATTTTGGTTTGTGTTACTGTTACGGGACTGAAACTTCTAGCCTTGTTATGTTGGGGTTTTGGCTAGCTAGTAGGGGTTTTGCAGATATGTTCATATTGTTCATTTTGTTCCATACTCATAGTGTGCTCATGGCTCTCCAAACGAATGGATTCAGGGTAGGCCTATCATGCTACAATCTGTTTCCATTCAGTGGGGACCCCCAGGTAAAGTTATTCTATCAACCTATATGCAAATGTTCTTGTCTCTATGGCTCTTTCTGTGGTTAAATTAGTCTCGTGGAACGTGCGGGGTCTCAATGATAAACTCAAAAGATCTATAATTTTTAAATACTTAACCTCCCATAAACCTCATATACACTTTTTACAGGAGACTCATCTCACCGGCTCCCAAGTCCTGGCCCTGCGTAGGCCCTGGGTGCGACAAGCTTTCCACGCCACATACTCCACTTACTCCAGAGGGGTATCAATACTCATTAACATATCGCTGCCTTACAAGGTAATTAAAATTGTTTCAGATCCTGGTGGGAGATTTATTATTCTCCTGATTGAAATTTATTCATTAACCACTTGCCGACCGTCAATCGGCAATTGACGGCGGCAAGATGGCTCTGTAACGCGGATCGCCGTCATACGACGGCGGCCGCGTGATCGAGCCTAGTGAGCGCGCGCGCGCGCCGCCGGAGGCGCGCCCGCGCGCTCACTGTGTCCGGGGAGGGCCGGGGAGCGGGTGCGGCGGCTTCGATTGCCGCCGGCCACCCACGATGGCCCCCCCGGAGCGAATGAGCGGAGGTCCGTGTATGTAAACACGGACCTCCGCTCTGTGAGAGGGGGAAGGGAGTGATCACAGCCTTCATGTACATGAAGGCTGTGACCACTTCCCTTCCCCTGTTAGGGCAGTCCCCCCACAGTTAGAACACGCCCAGGGAACATAGTTAACCCTTAGAGCGCCCCCTGCAGGTT
>BLSH010394920.1:98438-116670 GCA_018402905.1 Glandirana rugosa
TTTTTTTCACAGTTTTTATTTGTGTGATGTGGCCGAAAATTTTATTTATAAAATAATTTAGGCCGTAGAAGCCAAGAAAACGCCCCAGAAGAGGGAGAAGCGCCGCAGAAGCTATCACAACTCGCTTGGGCCTGACATTTCAAGCCCAGACATGGTTTGAAACCCCACAGGCCCTGGGCCTGGGCCTGCAAAGTTTTTTTCAGGCCCAAGCCCAGGCCCCAAGACCATTAAAATGATTTTCAAGACTTTTAACGACATTTTTTTCATGTCCTTTCAGGATCTCCAGACTTTTTCCTTCCTGTATCCCCATTCCTCCACATCCACCTCCATTTTTTATTTTTTTATGAAATTATTTTTTTTAAAATGCTTTTAGTTATTTCCCTGTCCCCATTTCTTTGTAGGGCACTTGTCCCACCCTTACCCCTATGTCCTTCCTTTTTCAGACCTCTAGGACTTTCCTGTACTTTTTTTACAGCAATTTTCAGAACTTTTAGTAAAATTACCAGAACCCCGGACCCGAACCCGGACTTTTTTTGAAACGTCCGGGTCCGGGTCCCGGACACCCCAAAGTTTGGTACAGACCCGAACTTTACAGTCCGGGTTCGCTCAACACTATCGAAGACGCCGCGAAGAGGGAGAAGACCCCGCAAAAGAACCGAAGATGCCGGATTTAATAAAATATTTATTTTAAAAGCCGGTGTAGTGTGTTTATTTTTGACACTTTTTTTAGGTGAATGGGTGGGGGTACAATGTACCCCATGCTCATTCACATAGGGTGGGAGGCTGGAATCTTGGGGCCCCCTTGTTAAAGGGGGCTTCCAGATTCCCACAGACCCCAACAACCACCAGCAAGGGTTGTTGGGAAGAGGCCCTTTTCCTCATCAACATGGAGACAAGGTGTTTTGGGGTGGGGGCGCAGAGCTCCCCCTGCCCCAAAGCACACATACTCCCCCATGTTAAGGGCATGCGGTCTGGTATGGTCCAGGGGGGGTGCCTCGCTCATCCCCACCCCCTTTCCTGGCCTGCCAGGCTGCGTGCTGGGATAAAGGTCTGGTATGAATTTTGGGGGACCCCACACCATTTTTTTGGCATGGGGGTTCCCCTTAAAATCCATAACAGACCGAAGAATTTTTTTTAAATTTGGCAGGAGTTCCCCTTCAAGATCCCCAGAGCACAAGGTGTAGGACTGTTGTAGGACACATGTCGCAGAGCAAAGTAGTATTAAAGTCGGACCGTTTTTGTGTTGGATAGTGTGAACCTAGCCTAACAGAAACAATCATCCATGCAATCTTGCTTTCCAAACCAGCCAAAGCTGATGACAGGTCCTCTTTCATAACATAAGCTGAGGAAGGAGGAGTGGAAGTAGCTACAATGCCAGACAGGCGCTGCGGCTCAGATTGCCTAGTAGCCTCTGGTCTCTCAGGGGAGGCTATAATAGCAGAGTTCCGACTTGCCTCTTCGGGGGCTGCTGGTGAAAGACCTGTGCCTCTAGCCACAGCACTCCCTCCACTGCACTTCCTGGAAGCCATGGCTTGCTTCTTGTGCACACAAACACACACCCAAGCCCTCAGTATATGCTCCCATCCAACACCAGCTTCCTGTCCATTCTGCCCGCCAGCTGCCCCCCACAACAGGACTCACGTGCCCTCAGGAAAATAGCACACTCTGTGTCCCAGTGGCTGTGCCAGCTGCCCGCCCGCGGCCAAAACGCAGAAAGAACTGACATCCTCGGCAGACGCGACTTTCGGATATTACCGCGCATGTCGAGGACTGGCCTATTCCTCACTACTGGGCAGTACTATGCGGCCAGGACACAGCTCCCACTAGTGGGCAAAAAACGGCATCAAGTGCAGCTAATGACTCCCTCTGGTGGCCAGAAAAAAAGAGAACAGGCTAACAGAAAAAAAAGGGATTTTATTAAAACTTACCGTAAAATCCTTTTCTCCCAGTTCACTGACAGACGCAGCTTCTCCATTACGTGTGGGTTTATGCTGGTTCCACTAGGAGTTAACTAGGCAGGGAAAAGAAACAGCTGACCCCTCCCATGGGGCCGTCTGCTCTTCCCAGATAAACCCCCTCTATGGAATAGCTCACCAGTTCGTACACAAGCCGTACAAACACAGAGCACAGAGGGGTGGGTGCTGCGTCTGTCAGTGAACTCGGAGAAAAGGATTTTATGGTAAGTTTTAATAAAATCCCCTTTTCTCCTATCGTTCACTGACAGACGCAGCTTCTCCATTACGTGTGGGAATGTCCCCAAGCTGTGTAAAAAAGAGGGGTGGGCAAACGCTAACAACAGTACCCAACAGAACCTCTAAGGAGGCGCCAGACGCGCCTACACTGCCGCCTGCAAAACTTTGCGGCCAAAAGCAGCATCCGAAGATGCAAACACATCAACTTTGTAAAACTTAGTGAAAGTGTGAACCGAGGCCCAAGTGGCCGCCTTGCACACCTGTGACATTGAGGCCTGGTGTCTGAAAGCCCAGGAAGTGCTAACAGCCCGGGTAGTATGAGCCATGACCGGAAAAGGGGGGACCTTGTCCCTGACAGAATATGCATGGGTCACGGTCTGTCTGATCCAACGAGAAATCGTAGCCAAGGAGGCTGCCAAACCTTTGCGCGGACCCTCAGGCAACACAAACAGAGCATCAGCTTTTCGCAAAGAAGCTGTAGCAGACAAATATACTTTTAAGGCCCTCACTACATCCAAGGCATGTAAATCAATTTCTTTTGGATGCGATGGACAAGGACACAATGATGGAAGAACAATATCTTCATTAATGTGAAAAGAAGAAACCACTTTTGGAAGAAAAGAAGGCGAGGGTCGCAAGACCGCCTTATCCCTATGCAGGACTAGGTAGGGAGACTTGCACGAGAGTGCTGCCAATTCAGACACCCGTCTGGCAGAGGTGATGGCCACTAAAAAGGCCACCTTCTGCGAGAGCAGTTGTAAGGAAATCTCCCTGATTTTTTTCATAAGGCGGTTTCTGAAGTACAGAAAGCACCAAATTTAGATCCCAAGTCGCCAACGGAACCTTCACCCGAGGCGCCACATGTCGTACACCTTGAACAAAGGTACGAATCAAGGAATGTGATGCCAAAGGTCTCTGAAAAAGAACTGCCAGAGCCGATATCTGGCCCTTAAGAGTACTCAAAGCCAGATTTTTGTTCAGGCCCTGTTGCAAAAAAGTCAGGACCCTTGATACTACATAAGAGCGAGGGTTATGACCCTCCGCCTCGCACCAAGCTATATAAGCCTTTCAGGTGCGGTGGTAAATCTTGCGAGAGGTACACTTGCGAGCCTTCAACAAAGTAGGAATCACTGATTCAGCGACTCCCCTGTCTCTCAGCACCTGGGACTCAATAGCCAAGCCATCAAAGCCAGTGAGGGTAAAGCAGGGTGCAAGACTGAGAAAATCCGCCTGCCAGTTCTCCACCCCTGGAATGTAAATGGCAGAGATTGCCGGAATGTGACGTTCTGCCCAACGCAGTATGAGAGCTGCCTCTGCAGCAGCTGCTGGACTTCTCGTGCCGCCCTGATGGTTCACATATGCCACTGCTGTGGCATTGTCCGACTGAATTCGGACCGGACGGTCCTGCAGTCTCACTGTCCAGTGAAAAAAAGACACAATCTGATTGCCCTTAGTTCCAGTACATTGATGGGGAGGCGGGCCTCCTGTGCCGACCAATGGCCCTAGGCGGACAGCTGTCCCAGGACCCCTCCCCAGCCTGAAAGACTGGCATCCGTGGTGATGATCACCCACTGGAGGGGCAGAAAAGACTTCCCCTGAGTCAGGACCGAGTCTCAAAGCCACCAGGTCAGAGACGCCCTTGCCTGAGAGCCCAGCCGAATCAGAAGGTCCAAAGACCGAGGCGACCTGTCCCACCGAGCCAGAATTGCTCGCTGAAGCAGACGAGCGTGACTCTGGGCAAATGGTATCGCCTCGAAAGACGATACCATGAGCCCGAGCACCCGCATACAGAATCGTAATGAGGACCGACGGTGCGACAGAATAGTTTGCACTGCCGACTGCAGAGACTGCAGCTTGGCCGGGGGGAGGAACACCCGCGCCTGCGCTGTGCCCAAAATCAGACCCAGGTATTCTAGGCGATTGGTTGGCGATACTGACAACTTCTGCAGGTTGAGTAACCAGCCGAAATCCTGCAGCGAGGTCATTATGATCCTCACATTTTTCTCCAGAGCCGAGGCGGATTCCTCTCGCAGGAGCAGATCGTCTAGGTAGGCTACCCCCGCAATTCCCCTCTGTCGTAGCAATGCTAACACCGGGGCTAGCAGTTTTGTGAAAACTCGGGGTGCTGAGGCCAGACCGAAAGGGAGTGCCACAAATTGAAAGTGAAGGTCTCCCACTGCGAATCGCAGAAAGCGTTGATGCCGTGGACAAATGGGTACATGGAGGTACGCATCCCTGATGTCCAGAGACGCCTGAAACCCCTCCCTGATGAAGGGCGGCCACAACCGAGCGGATAGATTCCATCCGGAACTTCCGCGTTCTGACATACTGGTTCAGGGCCTTTAGGTCCAGCACTGGTCGAACCCCCCCTTTTTGGGGACCACGAACAGATTCGAATAGAAACCTTGAAACCTTTCTGCTAGAGGTACTGGCACAATTACCCCCTGGTCTGAAAGTGCTCGAACAGCCCCGAAAAGGGCCTCCCGGCGATCCTGCGGGAGTCCCAAGTTTGATGGAAAGAACCTGTCTGGGGGTAGAGTGTTGAACTCTATCCTGTACCCGGCGGACACCACTTCCCGCACCCAACGATCAGGAATGTGAGCCAGCCACCGTACTGCGAACCCCAGAAGACGTCCCCCCACCCGAAACCCAGGTGGGGGCAACCCATCAGGCTGAGGAAGGCTTGTCTTCCGCCTTTTCGGTTTTGCGCTGCCACTGCCGCTTACCGGCCCCAGCAGCGACCTTACCGGGATGGGTCCCTTTTCCTGGTGCGCTCGGGGCACGAAAAAAGCTTTTTTGCCCCGAGGGAGGAGGCCCCTGTCTACGGCGAAACTCGCGCCTCCGGGGCTCCGGCAGAAAGGTACTCTTACCTCTCGTAAAATCTTTAATGATCTCATCCAAACGTGGACCAAATAGATGACCACCCTGAAAGGGGAGGTCAGCAAGACATTTTTTGGAAGCATGGTCGCCAGACCAAGAACGCAACCAGAGTATCCTTCTGAGGATAACAGCAAAAATCGCTATCTTGGATAACATAGGTAGTAAATCAACTGCCGCATCACAAAGGTACTTGAACCCTTGGAGCAAGAACTCAGCCGTCTGCGGTGCATCCATAAGGCGGCCGCATTCCAGGTCGGACTTGAGATCCTCCATATGCTCAGATAGGTGTTGAGCCGCCATGGCGGACGCCAGGGCTGGTCGCACGGCAGAACCTGCCATCAGGAAGAGCGACTTTAAAAGTGCCTCTGTTTTCCTATCAGTGGGGTCCTTGAAGGAGGGAGACCCCTCCAAAGGGATAGTCGTCGCCTATCTAAGGCGAGCTATCGGTGGGTCCACCACCGGTGATTCCCATTTTTTTTAAAAGCTTTCCTCAAAGGGATAGCGAGCAGCGAAACGTTTTGACAGCGAAATGTAAAGCTGCAGACGTTGCCATTCACGGTAAAGGAAACGATCAAAAAACTGATTGTAGGGGTAAGCCTTGGGGGCCCTAGGGGGCCTAGATGACCCACACACATACGCAGAAGACTGCGACTCAGCATCCTGGCTCAATTGCAGCGTAGTGCGAATGCCAGTGATAATGGCGGCGACCAGCGCTTTTTCGAGCGCAGCCGCTGCCCCTTGATCCTCCTCGCCGTCCGATGGGACCAGGTCCCTGTCTGATAGGTCCACTGGAATCTCTGAGACCCCAGAGGCTAAGTCCGGGTCTGAATCCTCCCCTGACGAATAAGGGGGGGCGCTTCTTGGAAGCCCGTTGGGTGACCTCCGCCCGGGGGAGAAATTAACAAAAAACACCTGTAGCTGGTCCAAAAATTCCCCTTGCGCAGAATGCGCCGGGACTGAAGCCTCCTCAGCAGGTCCAGCAGTGAGATCTGCCATTGCCTTATGCCCCCAGACCCCTCTCAGTGACACCTGTGGCACAACAGAGGATGAGGCACCCCCACACTACCGCACAGCACCACCCCACAGAGCCCCAGGGAAAAGGGGGACTGCACCCACCGCCACCAGCACCCACAGGGGAGCCCAGCTGTTATTGCTGTTTTTGTGCCAGGGATACTAGAGGACCCAGAGAGCTGCGCTGTCCGATCACCACCGCTCCAGAGAGAAAAGGAAGCATTGTATGCACGTTATTGCATAGACATGTGGTCAAAATGGCCGCCGTTAGACACTAGAGGCAGAAATCCCCTGCACAGAGGCTTGCAGTACCGCAAATGGCCACTCCGAGCACTAGAGGGAAAGCCCCATAGACCAGAAATGTCTGAGGCTAAGGCAAAATGGCGGTGGTCCGCCGCAAAATGGTGGCGAAACGAAAAACGACGGCGCAGGCGGACAGGGTGCGGTGCGGGGATAGGGGGTAGGGCGGAAAAAGGGGGGGCAGGAGCTCCCCCCTGCCGGCGGCTACCCCGACAAATAGGACATTTTTTTTTTTTTTGTCGGCGGTCCCCCTTCCGCCCCTGAAAAAAGGGGGGAAGGGCGGAACTCTCACTCACCACTCCGCGAGCGCTGTGGGTAGCCACCCAGTCGCAGACTTTCCGTCCCTGTCTGGACGGTATGCTGCAGGCCAGAATTCGCCCTACCGAATCGCATCCGGCCTGGGCGCAGGCGGAGATCACCCTAGGCCACCCGCACGGAACGGGCACTATGCAGCAGGTCCCCATACGTCGGGACTGGCTCGCAACAGTTTGCCAGGTCGGGGAAAGTACAGAGCCCATGGACTCTCCACGCCCCGACCGGCTTCTTGATAGTAGATCACTAGAGAGAAGATAAGGTTAATAAAATTAAATTAAATTAAATTAAAAAGAAATGGTCACAAACAGGACCGCAATTCCCCTAAAGGGAAGCCAGGTCAACTCCTTGCAAACTAGGCATTTAGACTGGTGAGCTATTCCATAGAGGGGGTTTATCTGGGAAGAGGGGACGGCCCCATGGGAGGGGTCAGCTGTTTCTTTTCCCTGCCTAGTTAACTCCTAGTGGAACCAGCATAAACCCACATGTAATGGAGAAGCTGCATCTGTCAGTGAACGATAGGAGAAATCCTTTTTTTTCCCTCTTATCAGCCATGGCAGGATAGACTAGCAGGGGGTAACAGACAATATATCCCTGACAGGGATCACTTACCATTCCTGCCACAGGACCTTGATTGAAACCACAGGTCAAACCTTCACCCCTCACGGCGGGCTTTGTCAGTCTAGGACCTCAAAGGATTGGGTACCCTTTAATCTGAGGGTCCACTCCCTTGGACCTGTACAGCACCCTGCAGGAATTGCCTTGGTTCTGAACTGCCCAGGATTTACACTATGCAGGGTCCAGCGCCCCTCAGGGTCTCATTACAGGCAAAACCTTGCAGTTTCTTCTGTCTTCATAGCGAGGCTCTGGTGCCATTTATCTTAGCAAAGTAGCTGTCTGAAATGGATCCAATTTGAAGAGCTGTCCCCTGATTCTCAAGAACCTGCTTGGGATTACAGCCTGGAAGCTCACACAGAGCTTAAAAGTGACAATCCTCCTCTTTAGACATTGGCAAAAAAACTGAAGTACTTCCTGTATGGGAGGGGTTATATAGAGGGGGACTTCCTGTCTGTTTTGATTTGCCAGTGTTCATTCACCTATAGGTGGCGTATTACCCAGTAAGTAATGATTATATAGCCTGCTCTGTGTCCCGTGACGTACAAATTATGCTTTAATTGTTACATCATTTACAAAAATAACCATGAAAATATTCATGTCACAGGGTAATAATTAAAGGAAAAGTTCACTTGCACATATTTTTCTTTACTAAGAGCCTGCAAAGCATTGCATCTGCGATCAGCAGATAGCGGGTGCAATGCGGGACTCCTGCAGACTGTCTGTGTAAGCTGTCTGCTCATACCTCATATAAGTAGGCAGTTACACATTGACAGTAAGAAACAATGAACTACCAAAAGCTCTCAACAGCGCCCTCTTTGTGGCTGTTGGTACTTGTAGTTCATTCATTCAAAGAACTCTATGAATGAGCAATGCAGCCAGGTGGGCAGAGCCCCGCATGGCCGTGTTTTTTTTAATTGTGACAGCAAGTTCAGGGAGAAGATCCTTGGCTTGCTGTCACTAGAGCTGGTGGGTCAGGGAACAGCTGCAGCAGTGGGAACATGTTACATTTTCCACCCTAAAAATGGGTGGAGCATGTAACCCAAAGGTGAACTTATCCTTTAATTCAATAAAATAAAGAAATATATATTGTGGTCTGCATATATCCCTATTCTCCACCCTCTAGCTTCTCTAAGATCAACTTCTACATACTTAAACCTTGCGCACAGCCTTCCCAGAATAGTTGAAGCTGGTATAGCTGCAAAGGGTGGGCCAGCTCAATATGAAACCCTATGGACTAAGACTGGGATGCCATTAAAGTTCATGTGCATGTAAAGGCAGGTGTCCCAATACTTTTGACAATATAGTGTATGTATACGGCTGGGATATAACTAAAGTTCCCTATACAATTAATTCAAAAGTGCCTTCAATATCATGCCATCTACTCCCCATTTGTCTGTAGGGATAATGAAGGGCAGAAAGGCTCTCTCTACCTAGAAAGTCTACAAAAGAAAACATCTCTGAAAAAAAACTCATATTTCTTGGTTAGTTATTTGCTCTTAGAGATTTATATATTTAGCCAACTAAGCAGGCCATGAGCATGATGCTACCTGTTAGGTGATCGCTACACACCTTCACTTGCTCACCCTCGGTGTAACTGCCACACAAAACATATTCCACAGTACAATGCTGTAACCAGGGGTAGACACCAAATAGAGGGAGAAGAAAAGGGAGAGCACAAGCCACTCAAAATCCAAATTCCTCTTTTATAACCTTCCAGCTCATACACTAAAACTACTATAGCCAATACATCAATCTCTCCTTTGTGGATGTCCCACCAGCTACCACGGTCATCATCCATTGACTGTGTCACTACCACCCATAAAACTGTCCTCATCATTGCAGCCCACGTCATGCAATCACATACTATTTAATCCGTTTTGGAAAATCAGATATTCTTTTTGTTACTAAAAATATTGTTCCTAATTGATTTTGCTGGCTAAGTGGTTTTAAGTCTGTTCTTGCTACAGATAAGAGCACTGATAAACAAGGTCTTACCTTGTATATGCAGCTTCGAAATTTAGAGAGGGGAGCTCTTCCAAGTTGATGCAATTATTTAATGCATCATTTCTTGATATATTTTTCAATTACTTTTTATAAGATTACCAGGACAGTTCAGTGGTTAAATGTTAGCATTGCAATAGACCTAATTTACTAAAGCCGAACTGCATAAGCCAGATCATTGTTTGTGTTTGAGCATGTCCGCAATGAGGCTATTATGTGCTTAAAATGTGCATTGGCACATGCCACAGCATACATATGGTGAATTTACTAAGAAGCATGTTTTACTTTCTAGTTTACACTCCAGCATCCCAACATATGGCAGCTAAGTGGTGACACGACCAAAATAAAAATATGATTTTCTCAAATGCTTTTTTGACTATTTGGTGACTGCTAAGGATTTTATATCTCACGCAAGCACAAAACTGCATGAAGTGGTTACTTGACATCATTTATTAATGGTCCATACTGCACACTGTGTTGGTGGTATCACAGAGCACAACTGCAGATGTACACACACTGTGGCCATGACAAATATGCATTAACAATTTTATTTGCTGCTGTTTAGAATGGAGATTCAAATGAAAAATACTTGTACTTGACACAATGTACAGCGCCTTGAAAAATATTCATACCCCTTGAAATTTTCTACATTTTGTCATGTTACAACCAAAAACTTAATGTATTTTATTGGGATTTTATGTGATAGACCAACACAAAGTGGCATCTGATTGTGAAGTGGAAGGAAAATGATAAATGGTTTTCAAAATTGTTTTACCAATAAATATGTGAAAAGTGTGGCGTGCATTTATATTCAGCCCTCCTGAGTCAATACTTTGTAGAACCACCTTTCGCTGCAATTACAGGTGCAAGTTTTTTGGGTATGTCTCTACCAGCTTTGCACATCTGGAGAGTGACATTTTTGCCCATTCTTCTTTGCAAAATAGGTCAAGCTCTGTCAGATTGGATGGAGAGCATCCACGAACAGCACTTTTCAAGTCTTGCCACAGATTCTCAAATGGATTTAGGTCTAGACTTTGACTGGGCCATTCTAACACATGAGTATTCTTTACCCACTTCAATACTGGGCACTTTTCAGCGCTGTTGCACGGGTCATGCAACACTGTATCCAAATTATTTTTTTTTCTTTTTCTTCACACAAATAGAGCTTTCTTTTGGTGGTATTTAATCACTTCTGGGATTTTTATTTTTTACTAAAAAAAAAAAAAAGACAGAGAATTTTGAAAAAAAAAGTTTTTCTTATTTTCTGTTAGTAAATTCAGTAAATAAGTAATTTTTCCCCTTCAATGATGTGCGCTGATGAGGCTTCACTGATGGGCACTGATAGACTGCACTGATGGGCACTGATGAGATGGCACTTATGAGGCGACATTTATGGGCACTGATTAGGGGACACTGATGAGGAGGCACTAATATGCCACACTGAGGGGCACTGATAAGTGGCATTGGTGAGCACTGATGAGTGGCACTGGTGGGCACTGATAGGTGGCACTGGTGGGCACTGATTGGTGGCACTGGTGGGCACTGATAGGCAGCAGTGGTGGGCACTGATGGACAGCACTGGTGGGCACTGATAGGTGGCACAGATAGGCAGCACTGATGGGTGACGCTGGTGGGCACTGATGGGTACTGATGGGCACTGACGGGCAGCATTGATGAGCAGGCACTGATGGGAGGCATTGACTGGCATCACTTATGGGCACTGATTGGTGGCACTTATGGGCACTGACTGATGGCACTTATGGGCACTGGTTGGTGGCACTGATATGCACTGATTGGTGGCACTGATATGCGCTGGTTCTGCTAGAGCTTTGCTGTAATCAGGACACTGATGATAAGTGCCCTGATTACATGCCCAGGTCCTCTGTGAGGGGGAGGTGCCGCTGATCGACATTCCTCGCTACACACTTTTAGTGTGAGGCGAGGAGAGCCGACTAACGGCACTTCCTTGTTTACATGTGACCAGCTGCGATTGGACATAGCTGATCACATGTCTAAAGAGCTGCAACCGTGGCTCTTTACACAAATCGGGGTCACGCCGTGTCCTAGCAACACGGTACGGCCACGATCACTGTTCTGTGCGCTCCCGTGGGCCCGCAATAGCACGTTTTCTGGGCGACGTCATATGACATCTTCCCAGAATGAGAGCCCCACTGTCCCTCTGTCATTTGACGGTGGGCAGGCGGCAAGCAAGAGGTTAATGTAAACAATTCCATTGTAACTCTGTATGTTTAGGATCATTATCCTGCTGGAAGGTGAACCTCTGGCCCATTCTCAAGTCTTTTGCAGACTCTAGCAGGTTTTCTTCTAAGATTGCCCTGTATTTGGCTCCATCCATCTTTCCATCAACTCTGACCAGCTTCCCTGCCCCTGCTGAAGAAAAGCATCCCCACAACATGATGCTGCCTCCACCATGTTTCACGGTGGGGGTGGAGTGTTCAGGGTGATTTGCAGCGTTAGTCTTCTGCCACACATAGCGTTTTGCTTTTAGGCCAAAATGTTTTGGGTCTCAACTGACCAGAAGACCTTCTTTGACAGGTTTGCTGTGTCCCCCACATGGCTTCTCGCAAACTGCAAATAGGACTTCTTATGTCTTTCTTCTTGCCACTCTTCCATAAAGGCCAGATTTGTGGAGGGCATGACTAATAGTTGTCCTGTGGCATCTCCTCCAGAGTTAGCATGGGCCTCTTGGCTGCTTCTCTGATTTTTTTTTTATCCAAAGAAAAAAGTTTATTGATGTAAATATATACAAACATAACCACACATCATAATGAACAGTTCTATACCCCTAAGGGTGCAAAAGGAAACCATTGTACATATTTGAGGTGTCCAGTCCCATATCTATATTATACCACATTACCAATGCTCCCCATATCAACAATATTGAAATTCTCCTCACCCGGCATTCAACCAACTAACCTGTCCATGACCAGATCCCCCGGGGCAAGCCCAGGTACACCCAGCCATGGGCCCCAGAATTTTTCAAACTTTTGCATGCATCCCCTGTGTTGATAGATAACTTTCTCCATCCGAAGAATATTACCCACTGCAGTAACCCATTCCGTGATTGTAGGTGGATTCTCAGACTTCCAATGTGTCATTATTAACTTACAAGGCACAGAAAGAGTTCTGACAGTTGCTTCTCTAATACACTCTTCCCGTTCAAACTCCTCTAGCAGATTAAGCAGGCAAGGTTTGGGATCTAGAGGAATAGAGATCTGAAATATCTTGTTGATAGCATCCAACACTCCCTTCCAATAGGAATGTAGTTTTGGGCACCTCCACAATAGATGGATCAGGTCTCCATGATTTCGTTTACATCTAGTGCACATCTGAGTGGGCAAGAGACCCATAATGTGCAATCTATGGGGGGTATAATATATCCTCAATAGGATATAGAGTTGCATTAGTCTCTGCGAAACATTTAAGGAGCAGATCGGCACCGCCTGGAGAGCTTCTTCCCATTGATCTCCATCAAGCCGACCTACATCTCCCTCCCATTTATCTAGCATTCGTTAAGGGTGTTTTTTCAGAAAAGTCTGCAATAGCATGCCAAACCATTGTGATATAAAAACCTTGGAGGTAGATGCCCCCTTGATCAAGTTAAACAAAGGTGAGGATCTGCTCTGAGATGCTATGGCATGCCTTAATTGTATATAATAAAAACGCATGGAAAGTGGTAGGCCAAACATCTCCTGCAGAGCCTCAAATGATAACAGTACTCTGTTTTGGAAGATTTCTCTAATATATAGCAACCAATACCTCTTTCATAAGGCCCCGTGCTGCAACTTGGCAATTTCAAGGTAAGTTCCATTCGACCAAATTGGGCTGAATTCCGTGTACCCTATCACTCTCTGTAAATATCTAGTTTTATTCCATATTTATTCCATATTTTTTTAATACGATTATATGTCGGTTATGTCTTATTTGGCTTACTGAAGGCCTGAGCCTCAAGCGCCACTGGGACAGACTCGCTCTTCACTGTAAGCAACATCACGGCTTCGGAAGAGTTGCCCTCAGCGCTCTCCTGCTCTGTGCCCACCCTCATCACTCCAATCAGATGTTGTAGCTGCATGAATAGATAATATAACCAGGGATTGGACAAGGCCAGACCCCCATCATCCTTAGGGCGCTGCAGGTGCTCAAGATTAATTCTAGGATTCTTCCATATTAAGGTGCAGAATAGGGAATTCACTATCCTAAAGGTTTTAAGGGGACTACCACCAGTGAGTTGTGCAGAAGATACAGTAACTGGGGCCTAAGAATTGTCTTAATTAAGTTCACCCTATCCGCTATGGACAGGCAGAGCGAATTCCGTGTTTTAATCCAATCCCGGAATCTTTGTAGCAGTGGGGAAATGTTAAGCAACCCATACTCCCAGATATGGGGTGCATTCTGGACTCCCAAGTATCAAAAAGCGGTAGTTATCGTAGGGAACATGCACCCAAGGGTGCACCCTCTGCATCAATAAGCATCAGGGAGGACTTTGTCCATTTGATCTTGACCCCTGAGTAACTACCAAATTCCGATATGGTGGACATAGTCTCCTTAAGGGAACCCTCAAGATCCCCAAGCAGAATCATCGTATCATCCGCATAGAGCATCGCTTTTTCCTGTCTGTCTCCGTTACTGTATCTAATACCCGGATTATCTCTGATTTATATTGCCAGAGGTTCAATGGCCAGGGTTAAGAGCAGGGGTGATAGAGGGCACTCCTGTCTTGTTCTCCTTCCCAGGTCAAAAGTGTGGGACATCCTGCCTGACGCCTGAATAGCTGCCTGCGGGTTCTGAGTGCACAATGGATGTAATTACCCCGTTTAATCTAAGTGCCAAAATCTTTGCTAGGATTTTAATGTCACTCTGCAACAATGATATGGGTCTATAGGAGCCCGGGTCCACTGGATCCTT
The DNA here is from genome assembly GCA_018402905.1 of Glandirana rugosa. NCBI lineage: Eukaryota > Metazoa > Chordata > Amphibia > Anura > Ranidae > Glandirana > Glandirana rugosa. The sequence continues at coordinate 112,679 of BLSH010394920.1, forward strand.
ACCTGGTTTCAAAATGAGTACAATATTGGCTTTGGACATAGATAGAGGTAGTACCCGTCGCTCCCTAGCCGCATTGAAACCCCAAAGCAATTTAGGTAGAAGTACCTCTGCATACTGCTTGTAAATTTTCATAGGCAGACCGTTCTCGCCAGGGGCCTTACAGTTAGGAGACTCATTGAGTGTAAAATAACAGGACACTATTAGAGGTTGGAGGTTGGAGGAGGAGGCAAAGGAGGAGAGGGACCTCTGGGACCCCCTTGAATCCATTATGCTTTGTGGGCCTCCATCTTGACACCTGGATGCTGTCTATTCTTTTCTCTGCTTTTTTCTTTTTCTTATCTTACCTTTTTCTTCTTTCTTTTTTCGAATTCTCCCCCCCTTTTTTCCTTCTCTTATTCCTGCCTATGGAGGAGCCCAGATATGATGTGTTAAATAAAAATAAAAAAGATGTCATATTGTAACATGAATTTTGCCAAAGAAGAAAAAGGTAAGGTAAAAAAAGAAGAAAGCAGAGAAAAGACTAGACAGCATCCAGGTGTCAAGATGGAGGCCCACAAAGCATATATGCATCTAAGGGGGCCCCCCAGAGATCCCTCTCCTCCTTTCCCTCCTCCTCCAACTTCCAATATTGTCCTGTTATTTTACATCCCAATCATTTCCACAAAATCTAATTAAGAATTATATTCTAATTGACTATTACAACAGTACTACTTTCTTTTTTTTTTCTTTCTTTTTTCTAATTCTCTCCCCTTTTTTCCTTCTCTTATTCCTGCCTATGGGGGAGCCCAGATATGATGTGTTAAATAAAAATAAAAACGATGTCATATTCTAACATGAATTTTGACAAAGTTGTTATTCTATTTAGATAACAGTTAACCAAAGTCTATAGCTCCTAATGAAAAGGACTTTGTCAAGGAAATGCATTGAGCCTCAATAGACTTTAATGTGTAAACCACTACAGTATAGTGATTGCTTGATTTTATGAAGCTATAATGTATTTTACCATGGTTTTGTGTAAATGCAGACTAATTGTCTAATTTTATGTAAATAATTTTTATACAAATTACTGTGCCTCAAAAGTCCCATGCCTATACTATTAATTTAGTCTCAAGATATTAGTGTATTTAGCTAGCTGATGCATGGCATGGGCTTCCCAGGCCACTGGCGTCAATTTATCCTCAATGTCGCCTACTCTGCTCTCCGCGGCAGTCGTTCGTTCCCAGATCTTTTGAAGGACCTGTCTTAGCAGCAGCATGTCTTCCCGCAGGCCCCCAAACTGCTCCTTAAGTGTGTTAACTGAGGCCATACACACATTCACCGCTCTAAGTATTTCAGCCAGAGTCAGTTGCACTTGCTCTTCAATGTCAGGATCTGAAGGCAAAGAGATCAGCAGCTCTGCAGGGCTCACAGGCTCATTATTGCACTCTGTGTCTCCTTCAGATTGCCACAATGCCTCCTGTGCTAGCAAGTGAGATATCCCTGAAGCCCCCCGCAGTGTGATCCAGGGTGCCCCCCATCTTTTGGGCGTAATATAACATGTCCCTTGGTGGGTCCTTACCCTGATTCTTTAGAGTCTTTTTGCTGTCTTCCTCTTTAGACTTCTCTGCAGCCCCTGGCGTATGCTGTGCCAGGGCTGCGGCGGCGCCATCTTAGAATTCTGAGCCCAAGAAATCCTCCTTTTTCTTCACCATTCTGTGGGAAAGAAGGCTGGTGGGTGGACCAAGAGGTGGACCGGGTTGGTAGCCAGCTGCAAAGCCATAGGGCACCCTTGGGTGACTGCTGGGAGAGGATCACTAGCCTGTACCGGAGCAGAGCTGTGAGACATGCTTCCTCTCACATTCCGGTCTTGGCCACGCTTCCGTGCTTCTATGATTAATGCTCTCCATGCCCGGCCTGTCAGTTTAGTTGGACGGCCATGTCTTGGTAGGTTTGCAGTTGTGCTATACTCTTTCCATTTTTGGATGATAGATTGAACAGTGCTCCGCGAGATGTTCAAAGCTTGGGATATTTTTTTAAACTTCTCCACAACTTTATCCCTGACCTGTCTGGTGTGTTCTGTGGCCTTCATGATGCAGTTTGTTAACTAAGGTTCTCTAACAAACCTCTGAGGGCTTCACAGAACAGCTGTATTTATACTGAGGTTAAATTACACACAGGTGGACTCTATTTACTAATTAGGTGACTTCCAAAGGCAATTGGTTCCACCAGATTTTAGTTAGGGGTTTCAGAGAAAAGGGAGCTGAATACAAATGCACACCACACTTTTCAGATATTTATTTGTAAAAAAGTTTGAAAACCATTTATCACTTTCCTTCCACTTCACAATTATGTGCCACTTTGTTTGGTCTATCACATAAAATCCCAATGAAATACATTTACGCTTTTGGTTGTAACATGACAAAATGGGGAAAATTTCAAACGGTATGAATACTTTTTTAAGGCACTGTATGACTTTTTACCTGTAATTTTGCTTAGCGCATGCAAATGACATTGCATAACAAGCTTGAGATTGTCAAATTATTTATTTTACATTTTCATTTAATATTTTAATACACACATTCCTAAGTGCACCTCATTAGAATGGAATATAGCTACAGTACATGTCAAGGTTCCACAAAGAAATATTATAGCTCACCAGTTCTGGTGGCTGCATTTGTTTTTTTCTTCAGGCTACAAACATTTTCAGCAAGTGCAGAAAATATCTCTGATCTTGCCAGAAATGCAGTGCCCTTGTCACTTCCTGTGACCTGAACTGAAACTGTAACAGGTGGATAAATTAGCTGAATCATCAGACACAGGGTAACTTTGACTTGAATGTGGGGCACATTCAAATATAAGATATGGCAGTGCGTCACACTATTCATATTATAATAACACCCCAAACATGTAAATATCTTGAATAAATTACATTTCTTCAGGTGCCTAAATCTAAAACTTTTTTAAATGTAGTTTTGGATAGAATATAAACCCTTGTCTGGTTTTACTGCTATCTGGTGCTCCCTTACAGAGATTACCCCTATCATCTTTTAACAGAGAGGAAGTGAAGAGTAATTCTCCAACAGAAAAATAGATAACAATAAAAAAGAGAAGTTCTAGCATACTCCTACTTAACCACTTGACCTCTGGAAGCTATTCAGCATAGCACTATTTTAACCACTTCAGCCCCGGAAGGATTTTCCACCTTCCTGACCAGAGCACTTTTTGCGATTCGACACTGCGTCGCTTTAACTGACAATTGCGCGGTCGTGCGACGTTGTACCCAAATAAAATTGACGTCCTTTTTTTCCCCACAAATATAGCTTTCTTTTGCTGGTATTTGATCACCTCTGCAGTTTTTATTTTTTGTGATTTAAACAAAGACTGAAAATTTTGATAAAAAAAATATTTCTTACTTATTGCTATAATACATATCCAAAAAAAAATTAAAAAACAAATGTATTTATCAGTTTAGGCCTATATGTATTCTTCTTCATGTTTTTGGTAAAAAAAAAAACTTAATAAGCATATATTGATTGGTTTGCACAAAAGTTATAACGTGTCCAAACAATGAGAATGAATTTATTTATTTAAATTTTTTTTACTAGTAACGATGACGATCTGTGATTTTTAGCAGGACTGCAATATTGCGGCGAACATATCAGACACGTTTGACACTTTTTTTGGGATCATTGGCATTTATACATTTATGCATTTAAATGATTTCAGGGACTTAGGGAATAGACTTAGGAAATGGACCTCCTAGGTAGTTTTCTCTGAAATACTACCTGTACCTAGCGCCACACCAGAGAGGCAGCAGGAGATTAGGGATATGAACAGGTGGCTGAGGAATTGGTGTAGGAAAGAGAGGTTTGGGTTCCTGGAGAACTGGGTCAACTACTCGGTCGTTTACCGGCTCTTTAATAAGGACTGGCTGCACCTTAATGGGGATGGTACAGCTCTACTGGGAAGAAAGATGGCCACAAAAATGGAGGGTCTTTTAAACTAGTTAATGG
>BLSH010394920.1:130068-140303 GCA_018402905.1 Glandirana rugosa
GTATAGGGACATACAACATGAATAACTATATATGTAGGTTCTCAAAAAATTTATATAGGTATGAGGGGCGTCAGTGGTGATCAACACCTTCTCTCACTGACAAATATATAAACATTAAGTTCTTTGGGTCAATGAATCATATTAGGCGCGGGTAATAGAGATTTAATTTAATAGCAGAGTGTGGGAGTTTTTTCTCTATTCCTTGTATCCAATAAAAGATAAACTGTTCAGTCTCAGGTAATTTAGGAGGACAAGGGGACACACATTGAAACTAGAAGAGAAACAGTTTAATCTTAGAATTCGTAAGGGGTTCTTCACTGTCAGGGCAATAAGGATGTGGAACTCTCTTCCACAACTAGTGGTGACTGCGGGGAGTATGGATATATTTAAAAAACTCTTGGATGTATATATCAATAAGTACAACATACAGGGATATGGGTAATGACAAGAGTACACCTACACAGGTTGAACTGGATGGACTGTTGTCTTTTTTCAGCCTTAACTACTATGCAACTATATTGTAACTATGTAACTACAGTCATACAGTCATGGCCAAAATTGTTGGCACCCCAGAAATTTTGCCAGAAAATCAAGTATTTCTCATAGAAAAGTATTGCAGTAACACATGTTTTGCTATACACATGTTTATTCCCTTTGTGTGTATTGGAACAAAACATAAGCAAATTGAACATAATGTTACACAAAACTCCAAAAATGGGCTGGACAAAATTATTGGCACCTTTTCAAAATTGTGGATAAATAAGATTGTTTCAAGCATGTGATGCTCCTTTAAACTCACCTGGGGCAAGTAAGAGGTGTGGGCAATATAAAAATCACACCTGAAAGCAGATAAAAAGGAGAGAAGTTCACTTAGTCTTTGCATTGTATGTCTATGTGTGCCACACTAAGCATGGACAACAGAAAGAGGAGGTCAGAACTGTCTGAGGACTTGAGAACCAAAATTGTGGAGAAATATCAACAATCTCAAGGTTACAAGTCCATCTCCAGAGATCTAGATTTGCCTTTGTCCACAGTTTGCAACATTATCAAGAAGTTTGCAACCCATGGCACTGTAGCTAATCTCTCTGGGCGTGGACAGAAGAGAAAAATTGATGAAAGGTTGCAACGCAGGATAGTCTGGATGGTGGATAAGCAGCCCCAAACAAGTTCCAAAGAAATTCAAGCTGTCCTGCAGGCTCAGGGAGCATCAGTGTCAGCGCAAACTATCCGTCGACATTTAAATTAAATGAAATGCTATGGCAGGAGACCCAGGTGGACCCCACTGCTGACACAGAGACATAAAAAAGCAAAACTACAGTTTGCCAAAATGTACTTGAGTAAGCCAAAATCCTTTTGGAATGGAATGAGGCCTACAAAGAAAAGAACACAGTACCTACAGTGAAATATGGTGGAGGTTCAATGATGTTTTGGGGTTGTTTTGCTGCCTCTGGCACTGGGTGCCTTGAATGTGTGCAAGGCATCATAAAATCTGAGGATTACCAAAGGATTTTGGGTCACACTGTAGAGCCCAGTGTCAGAAAGCTGGGTTTGCGTTCGAGATCTTGGGTCTTCCAGCAGGACAATGACCCCAAACATACGTCAAAAAGCACCCAGAAATGGATGGCAACAAAGCGCTGGAGAGTTCTGAAGTGGCCAGGAATGAGTCCAGATCTAAATCCCATTGAACGCCTGTGGAGAGATCTTAAAATTGCTGTTGGGAAAAGACGCCCTTCCAATAAGAGAGACCTGGAGCAGTTTGCAAAGGAAGAGTGGTCCAAAATTCCGTATGAGAAGTGTGAGAAGCTTATTGATGGTTATAGGAAGCAACTGATTTCAGTTATTTTTTTCCAAGGGTGTGCAACCAAATATTAAGCTAATGGTGCCAATAATTTTGCCTAGCCCATTTTTGGAGTTTTGTGTGACATTATGTCCAATTAGCTTTTTTTCCTCCCTTTTTTGTTTTGTTCCAATACACACAAAGGGAATAAACATGTGTATAGCAAAACGTGTTACTGCAATACTTTTCGGTGAGAAATACTTGATTTTCTGGAAACATTTCTGGGGTGCCAACAATTTAGGCCATGACTGTATATACAGTGATCAGTGCTATGAAAATGCACTGATTACTGTGTAAAAGTCACTGGCAGGGAAGGGGTTAACACTAGGGGGCGATCAAAGGTTTAAATGTGTTCCCTGCTAGGTGTTTTTAACTGTGTGGGGGCTGGGATGACTGGGGGAGGAAAGTAATCGCTGCTCCCATATACAAGAAACATACGATCACTCTCCTCTCCTCTGACACTCTCCTCTCCCCTGTTTACATACAAGGATCCCTGTTCTGTCACTGTGGAGGAGTGATCGTGGGTGGCCAGAGGACATCGAGTCCACCCCACACGCTGATTGGCTCCCCTGCTAGCGTGTGAGCGCTGTGGTCTTTGGGTGTTAGTGGCGCCTTCACACCATAACTCTAATGAGGTACTCTGTATGAAAGCAATAATTGGCCTTGCTGTCAAAAATTGCAATGATATGGACCTGTCAAACAGATGCGAAAAAATTGGATTTTTTATACACACTTACCTTTAAAATCTATTTCTTTGAGTACATCACGGGACACAGAGCAGGCTATATATTCATTACATACTGGGGTATACGTTACCTATAGGTGAATGAACACTGGCAAATCAAAACACAAACAGGAAGTTCCCCCTCCTATAAAACCCCTCCCACACTGGGAGCACTTCAGTTTTGTAGAAAGAAATGAATTCCCAAAAAGAAACAGAGAGGGGAGGGACCTCTGTCCCGTGATGTACTCAAAGAAATGGATATTACAGGTAAGTATGTATAAAAAAATCCAATTTTCTTTTTCGTACATCACAGGACACAGAGCAGGCTATATATTCATTACATACTGGGATGTACCAGAGCAATACCTGAGGGGAGGGAGACACAAGCTTAATTTTACCACAGCCCTTAACATACTGCAGCCAAATGTTGTATCCTCTGCTGCCTTAACATCCATCTGGTAGAACCTGGTGAATGTGTGCACTGTGGACCAAGTAGCGACCTTTCAGATCGGAGCCACCGACGTCCGATGGTAGAAAGCCCAGGAGGTTCCAACTCTCCTGGTGGAGAGAGCTCTTACCCTGAAGGGGGAGCCTTTCCCTTCAAGCTGTAGGCTTGAGTGATTAACTGGCGGATCCATAGCGAAATGGTTGCCTTGGATGTCACCTGACCCTCTTTGGGACCCTCTGGAAAAACAAAAAAGGCCTCAGTCATTCTGAAATCCGTGGACATTTTCAGATAGACCTTAACTGCTTGAACCAATATCCTGGTTGAGGTAAAAAGCTGTCACCACCTTGGGTAAAAAAGACAGAAGGGGGCGCAGCACCACCTTATCCTGATGTAACCTTAAGTATGGCTCTTTACAAGAAAGCGCTGCTAACTCCGAAACCCTCCTTGCTGAGGTAACAGCAAAAAGGAAGGCTAACTTCCTAATCAAAAGGACTTTCCCTAATAGGCTCAAATGGGTGCATCTGCAGCACTGACAATATTAGATTCAAGTCCCATGGATAAGGGGGACATGCCACAGGTGGCAACAAATAAGCCACCACCTGAAGAAACGTCTTCATGAAGGAGTGTGTAGCCAGAGGCCTCTGGAAAAATACTGATAAGGCTGAGACCTGCCCCTTGATCGTAGCCAAGGCTAACTTCATATCCACTCCGGTCTGAAGGAAGGCCTTGTTGTTGAATCGGGACGCCATCAGATCCACTTCTGGCATACCCCACCACAGGCACAATTTCCGAAAAAACCCCAGGATGCAGAGACCATTCTCCTGGAAGTATCTGTTGGTGACTTAGGTAGTCCGCCTTCCAATTCTCCGCCCCAGGAATGTAAACTGTGGAGAGCCTTGGCACATGCTCTTCTAAACATCTGAGCAGTAGACAAACCTTCTCATGAGCCAACCAACTCCTGGTGCCGCCCTGGTGGTTGATATAAGCCACTGCTGTGGCATTGTCTGTCTGCACCCTTACTGGGTGACCTCGCAATCTGACCATCCAATATCTCAGATCCAGCCGAATGGCGCGCAGGTCCAGGATGTTGATGGGAAGGTGCTGCTCTGCCCAAGACCATCTTCCCTGGACTGTGAGGTCTTCCATGACCGCCCCCCCCAACCTGTAAGGCCGGACGTCGGTGGTCATGATCTTCCAGAAAACTGGAAGAAAAGACCTCCCCTGCATCAAGTTCTGGTGTACCAGCCACCAATTGAGAATCTGCCATGACTTGGGAGTCAAAGTAAAGTTGTAATTCAAAGTTTGAGTCTCCTTGTTCCATCCTGCCAGAATGTTCCGCTGAATGGCCCTGGAATGAAATTGGGTATAAGATGTCACCTCAAAGGAGGCTACCATCTTGCCCAACAGACTCAAACAGGTCTGAACAGAAGGACACTTCTCTTCCCTCACCAGGCTCACCAGAGCCCTGAGATCATTGACTTTCCTTAGGGGCAATAATGTCTTTGCCTGCCTCATGTCCAATCACAGACCCAGATATTCCAGGGACTGAACTGGATCCAAAGAGGACTTGTTCCCAATTTATGATCCACCCCAGGCTTCCTAGCACCTGGACCGTTAAAGCCACATTGCACTTGAGCCTCTCCCTGGATTGGTCTCTGAGCAGAAGGCCATCCAGGTAGCCCAAAATCTGGACTCCCCTTGACCTCAAAAGGCCCAATATTGGAGCAAGCACCTTTGTAAAGACTTTGGGTGCTGTTTTGATTCCGAACAGCAGGGCCACAAATTGGTAATGCCATTCTCCTATCGCAAAACGCAAAAACCTCTGGTGAGGGAGGAAAATTGGCACATGCAAATATGCGTCTTTTATGTCTGTCAACACCAAAAATATTGCCTGTTGGAGAGAGGCGACCACTGATCGAATAAATAGACTTCATCCAAAAAGATTGTACCACAAGATATCGGTTCAGATCCTTGAGAGCCAAAATGGGTTTAACCTTCCCATTTGATTTTCCCCTCAAGGTGGGCTTTGTCCAAAGGACCTTCATGGATCGGGCACCCATTTGTGAGGGCCCACTCCCTTGGGCATGTACGGCACCCTGCAGGTGTACCTTGGTTCAGGAGTACCAGGTTTACCAATACACAAAGTCCAGCACCATGTATGGTCGCATTACAGGCAAAACCTTGCAGTTTCTTTCGTCTTGTTGGTGAGGCTCGGGTACCATTTATCTTAGCTGATAGCTGTTTAAAATGGATCCAATAAGAGAACTGTTCCTGATTCAACAGAACCTGTCCGGAACGCAGCATGGATGCTCACACTGAGCTCTAGAAGTGACCATCCACCGCTTCAGACACTGGCGAAAAAACTGAAGTGCTCCGAAGTGGAAGGGGTTATATAGGAGGGGAACTTCCTGTTTGTGTTTTTATTTTGTCAGTGTCCATTCACCTACAGGTGGCATAAAACCCAGTATGTAATGAATATATAGACTGCTCTGTGTCCCGTGATGTACGAAAAAGAAAATTGGTCTTTGGGTGTCAGTGGCACCTTCACACCATAACCCTATAGAGGTACTCTTGATAAAAGCAAGAATTGGCCTTGCTGTCAAAAATTGCAACAATATGCACCTGCCAAACAGTTGCGAAAAAATTGTTCTTTGGGTGTCAGTGGTGCCTTCACACCGTAACCCTATTGAGGTACTCTTGATGAAAGCAGGAATTGGCCTTGCTGTCAAAAATTGCAAAGATATGCACCTGTCAAACAAGTGTGGAAAAATTGGTCTTTGGGTTTTGCTGGCGCCTTCACACCTTAACCCTAATGAGCAGGGCCGCTGTTAGAAATCATGGGTCCCTGTACAGCCTACCTGATGGGGCCCCCAAAAGCCCAACCTTGACCCCACCCCCTGACCCCACCCTTGACCCTGACCACCTGCCTTAAAGAAGGGATAGTTATCTTCTATATGAAGTCTGAAGCTGCTGGCCCAAGCTCCCTACAGGAGGCCCAAATGTACTCCCTTATTGGCAGCCCTGGGCAGACGCAATTGGACCCTCCATTCATCAATATGGAAGGACGGATGTAAATGAACTTGTGTCTGTTTACATCTGCCTATCTCCGATCTGGTCCGATAAAAAAAAAAGGGGGGGATCTGTCCTCCTCCATCAGAGGGCAGTTGGGTGTAAATAGACAATGGAGTCCATTTACACCTGACCGCCCATAAAGCAGAGTGGGCTCTGTCCATGTCTGCTCTTTATAAACTGAGCGGATATGGACCTGTCATCTACCCGCTCTGCTCTAATCAATAGATAGATCCCCCTCTGCGCAAAGCGGAGTCCATCCCGTGTGATAGGGGCCTAAGGCAGGCCATAGATGATGTGATTTTCTTTGCTGTAACTCCGAATTGAAGGAAAGAACATCACTCGGTTACCCCATCAACACAGTGTGAATTCTCTCCTTCAGAGCTATTGTGTCCTCCTGGTGGGGAGCCTTCCCCGCCAGGTGAACATAGCGATTACTGCTAGCGGTTATAATAGCTGCTAGCAATAATTGCATGTAAAGTCCATCTATGGTCGGCTTGACCGTTTTGGTCTTTCATTAAGCATTTGGTATGGATAAATGGATATCTTTTCTTTTTTCTTTTGTCTGTATTTGTCCAAGCTGTGTTTTGGTGCACTGCCCCGTTTTGGCAAGATTTGATTTACCAGTACTAAGTTTTAGTTGTTGCTGTAATGTCTACATAAACGAATAAATATTTCCTTAAAAAAAAAAATCTGTGGCCAGCTTGCATTTCACTGTCCTTCCTTCAACGATCATCATCATTATCATAATGATAATCACACAGCACAGGTACTTTGGCTCAAAGAACCTGCACTCTGTGAGTGTGACTGTCATCATGATAATGATGATCACTAGAGTTGAGCGAAAACCTGGACGTTCGGGTTCGGAGGGTCCGAACGAACTTTAGAAAAAAATCTGGGTTCGGCACCGAACGTTGCCCGAACTTTATCCCGGACCCCGAACCCCATTGAAGTCAATGGGGACCCGAACTTTTAGGCACAAAAATGGCTGTAACAAAGTCTTGGCAAGTGCTACAGGGCTGCAAAAGGAAGGAAAATGGGGGTAAGAGTAGGGCAAGTGCCCTACCAAAAAATGGGGATAGGGAAAATAAATTAAAATCAAATAAAAAAAAATGGGAAGGGGGGGTGGATGTGGAGTAGGAGCCTAGAGGTTAACTAGGCCGTGACCGTGGCAGTGTAGGTGGAAGTGGCGGTGGTCAAGGAGGAGGAGGAGGTAGCCAACACAGTTTTTTTTTTGTTTGTTTATAATTGGGGTAGCCCCCAAAATATTGAGGCCTATTCAAAAAAACAAGTATACGAATGGCTGTGTGAGTCCGGTCTAAATGTTTATTCTGCACAAGGTACAGACAAGTCTTGTGGGATCCATGCCTGGTTCATTTTAATAAAGGTTAGCTTGTCCACGTTGGCTGTGGACAGGCGGCTGTGCTTGTCTGTGATAACACCCCCTGACGTGCTAAACACACGTTCAGACAGTACACTGGCTGCAGGGCAGGCCAGCACCTCCAAGGCATAAAGGCAAGCTCGGGCCATGTGGCCAATTTGGAGACCCAGAAGTTGAATGGGGCAGACCTATCAGTCAGTACGTGTAGAGCATGCACACATACTCTTGCACCATGTTGCTGAAATGCTGCCTTCTGCTAAGACGTTGTCTATCGGCTGGTGGTGCTGTTTGTTGTGGCGGGCTGCTGACAAAGCTTTGCCACATTTTGGCCATGCTAACCCTGCCTTCTGAGGTGCTGGTGGTGGCACAGCTGCGTTGGTGGCCTCTTCCTCCTCCTCCTCTGCCTTCACCTTGTGCTTCCACTGAGCCCCATTTGGGAATGCCCTCAGCAGCGCCTCTACCAGTGTGTGCTTGTAGTCACGCATCTTCCTCTCACGCTCCAGTGAGGGAATTAAGGACGGCACATTGTCCTTGTAACGGGGATCCAGCAGGATGGCCATCCAGTAATCAGAGGAAGTTACAATGTGGGCAACTCGGCTGTCGTTGCGCAGGCACTGCAGCATGTAGTCAGCCATGTGTACCAGGCTGCCCAGAGGCAAAGACAAGCTGTCCTCTGTGGGAGGTATATCATCTGTGTCCTCTGTATTCCCCCAGCCACGCTCCAGTGATGCCCACGAGCTGTGTTGGGTGCCACCCTGCTGCGATTCCTCCTCCTCCTCATCTTCCTTGTCCTCCTCGTCCTCCAGAACTGTGCCCTGGCTTGAATATTATTGACCTGGCCTATGCTGGTGCAGAAACCCACCCTCCGAGTCACTTGCAAATGACTGGCCTGATAACTGTGGAAATGACCCCTCTTCCTCCTCCTCATCCTCCTGTGCCACATCCTCTTCCATCATGGCCCGAAGTGTTTTTTCAAGGAGACATAGAAGTGGGATAGTAACGCTGAGAACAGCATTATCGGTACTGGCCATGTTGGTGGAGTACTCAAAACACCACAATACGCTACACAGGTCTCGCATGGGGGCCCACTTGTTGGTGGTGAAGTGTTGCTGTTCCGCAGAGCGACTGACCCGTCCGTGCTGCAGCTGAAACTCCACTATTGCCTGCTGCTGCTCGCACAGTTTCTCCAGCATGTGCAAGGTGGAGTTCCACCTTGTGGGCACGTAGCATATGAGGCGGTGAGCGGGAAGGCCAAAGTTCTGCTGCAGCGCAGACAGGCGAGCAGCAGCAGGGTGAGAACTCCGAAAGTGCGCACAGATGGCCCGCACTTTCTGCAGCAGCTCTGACATAGTAGTTTTTTAGAAGATTCTGTACCACCAAATTCAGCACATGCGCCAGGCAAGGGATGTGCGTCAAACCGGCTCGGCCCAGAGCCGCTACGAGATTTCGGCGCACACCACCAGGCCGAGCTTAAGACTCAGTGGCAACAACCACTCATTGGTCTGTTGTTCAATGCCCGTCCACAGCTCCTGCGCAGTGTGGGGTTTATCCCCCAAACATATCCGTTTTAAAACAGCCTGCTGTCGTTTCCCCCTGGATGTGCTGATGTTGGTGGTGAAGGTGTTACGCTGAGCGCATGAGTGGGTGGTCAAGGAGGAGGAAGCACAGTAGGAGGAGGAGGCAACAGGAGGCAAAGAGAAATGCCCTGCAATCCTCAGTGGTGGAAGGACATGTGCCAAATGGCTAGCCGGCTCAGGCCCACCAGCCACTACATTTGCCCAGTGTGCAGTTAGCGAGATATAGCGTCCCTGCCCATGCTTACTGTCCACGTATCAGTGGTTATGTGGACCTTGCCACAGATGGCGTTGCGCAGTGCACACTTGATCTTGTCCCCGACTTGTTTGTGCAGGGAAGGGATGGCTCGTCTGGAAAAGTAGTGGCAGCTGGGAACCACGTACTGTGGGACAGCCTCCGCCATCAGGTTTTTGAAACTGTCCGTGTCCACCGTATTGGCTGTAGGGGATACTCCGCACCAAGGGACGGGGATGTGCACTACTATAGTGCAGAATAGTATTCCCTGCTGTACTTTTTCGAGGGAAGAATGTATATTACCCTCTGGGTCAATGTGTAGTTGTAAATCCAAAAACGAGATCTTCTGTCCGTGTCCACCAGATGGAATGACAGCATTTCAAAGGCCAGGAATTTTGAAATGCTGGCATTCAGGGCCAGGGATCGTGGGTGGGAAGGGGGGTTCTTCCTCTTTCTCTCCAGTGTTTGGGAGATGGACAGCTGTAAGCTTCCATGGGACCATGTGGAAATGCTTGGCGGACATGGTGGCGTTGCTGTCATATCGTCTGTTTGCTGGGTGGCAGGTGACATTGTCACTGTAGAGGTGGAGGAAGAGGCCGAGGCAGCAGCAGAAGAGGAAGCAGGAGAAGGCCGAGACCTTTCTTGGATTTTGAGGTAATTATTCCAATGCAGCTTGTGCCTTGAATTTAGATGCCTGGTCATGGGGGTTGTGCTCAGGTTGAGAAAATTTATGCCCCGGCTCAGTCTATCATTGCACAGCTTGCAAACCACTCGTGTCTTGTCGTCAGCACATTGTCTGAAGAACTGCCATGCAGGGGAACGCCTTTGAGCTGCCTTTGGTGTGCTAGGTCCCTGGTTGCGGTGGGTAGTAGCAGTCCTATTGTCTAGGGGACGCCCGCTCCGCTTTTGCAACCTGCTTCCTCTTTTGTTGTGCTGGTGCCTCTGTGCGACCACCACCTCTTCCTCC
>BLSH010394920.1:198759-209820 GCA_018402905.1 Glandirana rugosa
GCATGCGAACCCGGACTTTTTTTGAAAAGTCCGGGTCCGGGTCCGGGTCCCGGACACCCCAAAGTTCGGTACGGACCCGAACTTTACAGTCCGGGTTCGCTCAACTCTAATGATAGCTACTCAGGTATGTAAGAAGCAAGGTATATGTTGCAAAGACAGAACAGGAAAGGATTATAGTTACCATCATAGTGTGATGGTAACTGTTATGCTAAGTGATCTCTATTTTTCTCTAGCCACTTAGCTGGGAAGGTGAAAAAGATCATTTCCCTTTGCTAACAATACAAGTGTTTGTGTAGAATGTCCTACTGTCTCTCAGGTGTTTCTTAATTGCAGTATAGGAGGTACGCTGAAAAGTAGGATGTTAACTTCTTTGGACAGACTGAAAAATGCCACAATTATTACAATGGTTTAAGATTATGGCTCTTGAAAGTCAAGAGTTTACACCAGGAACAGAAAACCTAGGAAGCATGCAATGTACTCTCTCAAAGACAATATCTGGTGATACTGCCAAGTTATTTAAGGTGCACTTTAGCCATGTTTCTAACAAATGTTCTGGGTTCCAGCCCTCTGTACACTTGGGGAAACCCTTGACGATTAATTGTTCAGGTGTGACCAATTTTCTAGATCATCCAACTTTGCTTTATGGCCCTGAAGATCTTTTTCATAGGACCGGAGGACACTCTGAATAAGGTGCATTATCTTCTAATTAACCAACTTGATCTTCTGACACCATAGCTCTCTCCTGGAGATTTTGTATATCTTGTTATAGCAAAGAAAGTCCCATTTTTATATTATCAATCTGAGTGTAATGTTTTACAGTCACAGGTGGCTTCCATTATTTATGAGGAAGTTGTTATGCACACATGACCGAAGAGTCGGAGGGCAATTTGTTGTTGTGTTGCATTGTCCCAGAGTCATGTGGGGCACAAGGGAGCACATCCATGATAGAAAAAGAATGCTCATCTGATTGACTTGGTCCATCTGCAGTGTCATGCACAGGTGATTCTGTACCAGAACCTCATGCTGGGGCATTGGTGACATCTTGGAGGCAGTGGAAGCTTCTCATCCATCATTATGCAACTTGCATTGGTTGATTTTCACCATTCTTCAGGATCTCTTGTGCTATCACAGCATTTAACACAGGTTTAAGTCTGGTTGGCAGGATGTCTGTTATGATGATGTATGAAGCCAGAGCCTCACTGTTTAGGCTCCATGCACGCTAGCTTAAAAAATGCCAGTGCTCTTGTTAATTTTGAGCATTTTTGTACTAACATTTAGGAGCATTTTTCGTGTTTTTTTTCTGCCAGAAAAACTGGCATAAATTAATTAAATTAATTTTATATAGCTCCGTATACTGCTATATGAAAACTATTTGCTGTCTCCTTGTAAGAAGAGCCAAATGGAAACTATTTAGGCTGGCATTACTATGGGATCGTAGACAGGATGGCCCGGACATAAATAAAGACACAGCACTACAATTCATTTTAAAATCAACAATTTATTTAATATATATTAATATATTCTATTTTTTTTTCTGGATAATATTTTTGGCCACGGCTTATCTCTATTGGTTTTAATTTCAAAACCCAATGTAACTAAATAATTCATCAACCTTAAAATTCATATACCACCTTTAACACACACACAGCTCAGCCACTTAGACTCAAGCTGTTAATAATTTCATACTTAAAATGTATTTATTAAAAAACAACTGTCCCCTTTTGTAATTAACACAAAAGGGACCCAACCATATGAAGCCACGACGATAGGTGGGGGGAATTTGGGTGGGGAGCTCCACTGGATAGTCCTCCCTCAGATGACTGGCCACAGACCCATGAGGGGTGCCCCCTTTTATAATGACCCCCCAACATTCTAGAATTTTCTATGGGGTCATATGACCTATGCAAGCCTATCATTAAAAGGGGGGTCCTTGTTCCAGAACCTTCCAGGTCAGCTGACCTGGACAAACCTATCACAGACCCCCACTGATTTCAAAACCAGCTGGGGGGGAGGCTTGAAACTATTCCTGTCACGATCCCATAAGGAAAAGGGGGGCCTTAAAACAGGCTTACCCCCCTTTTCCCTCTATGGGATTGTAGACAGGATGGCCTGGACATAAATAAGGACACATTACAACAATTCCTTTTAAAATAAACAATGTATTTAATATATTCTATTTTTTTTGGATAATATTTTGGCCACGGCTTATCTTTATTGGTTTTAATTTCAAAACCCAATGTAACTAAATAAGTCATCAACCTTAAAGTTCATATACCACCTTTAACACACACACAGCTCATCCACTTAGACTCAAGCTGTTAACCACTTCACCACCAGGCCAATTCTGACATTTCTCTCCTACATGTAATAATCATCACTTTTTTGCTAGAAAATTACTCAGAACCCCCAAACATTATATATATATATATTTTTAGCAGAGATCTTAGGGAATAAAATGGTGGTCATTGAAACTTTTTATGTCATGCGGTATTGGCGTAGCAATTTTTAAACGCGTTTTTTTTGGAAACAAAAAAGTTTCCTGAATTAAAAAAAAAAAAACAGAACAGTAAAGTTAGTCCAATTTTTGTCTATATTGTGAAAGATGATGTTACGCAGAGTAAATAGATACTGAACATGTCATGCTTTAAAATTGCGCCCACTCAGGTAATGGCTCTAAACTTTGGCACTTAAAAATCTCCATAGGTGATGCTTTAAAACTTTTTACTGGTTACATGTTTAGAGTTACAGAGGAGATCTTGGGCTAGAATTATTGCTCTCACTCTAACGCACGCAGCGATACCTCACATGTGTGATTTGAACAACGTTTGCATATGCGGGCGCGACTTACATGTGCGTTCCCTTCTGTGCGCGAGCTCCTGGTGACGGGGCGCTTTAATTTTTTTTTTTTTATTATTTATTTTACCTTTATTTTTTTTATTTTTACACTTTCTCTTTAAATTTTTTTTTTGTTGATCACTTTTATTCCTATTACAAGGAATGTAAACATTCCCTGTAATAGGAATATTGCGTGACAGCTACTCTTTATGGGGAGATATGGGGTCAATAATACCCCACATCTCTCCTCTAGGCTGGAAAGATTGAGATCAGAAAAAAAACAGCGGTCTCAGTCTTTTCAGCCGAGTTCACGGGCATTGTTTACATCACGTGACCTGGACGTGACGCCATACATCACGACTGGGCCTCCGAGGCGCATAGAGATGACTGGTGACCATCTGGTCATCAGTCATCTCTACGCTCAACTTCCGCAGGTGACGGATCTGTTCTCCGGGCCACCCGTTGCCAATAAAAACGATCAAGTGGCTGAACTGCCGCTATGATCATTCTTATGGTGCAGAGAATCTCCGGCGGATAAAAATTATATCTGAATGATGCATGTAGGTGCCGGCATCATTCAGATATCACCACTTAAAGACAAGGACGTCTTTAGACGGTCGGCAAGTGGTTAATACTTTCATACTTAAAATGTATTTATTAATATACAACTGTCCCCAAAAACGACAGGTCGGTGCTTAAGACACCCCACCTGTCACACCACCCCACAAGCCAGCGGCCAATTCAATTCCAGTTTGAAAATCTAAATTAAGTATGTCCAGGCCAATATCTGATAAATGCTCTCCATCATTTCGATACAAACCTGGAAGGCCACCTTCCAAGTTGAAATGTCGAAACGAAAAACCGTAAGTAGGGGGCATACATTTCTCAATAGCTTTATTCACTATTGTGTGAGCCTTCTCAAATGGTTTCAATACTAAAGACTCAATCCAACGTAAACCTGGAATCATTTCCGAAAAGACTACCACTAGATTTGGGCAAGAAAGCTTAATATGATGAATGGTATGTTTTATGTTTAAAATTAACTCAAATGTTGTCATTTGTCCCACATTATTACCGCCCAAATGGATAATGAGAATATCAGGAACTGGCCAAAGGAAATGATGCCTGCTAAACTCAAAAAGCAATTCATCCCACAACATACCCCGTCTCCCAAACCAATAAACTTGAAACTAAGAATCCAGTCCCAAATTGGTGGTCTAAGAACAAGCAGCCACCCAATAAACGAACGAGTGTCCAATCAGCCAGACCACTCTTAGACAACCTATAACAATCAAATAAAGGAATTAGGATGCACATCTAATTTATATGAATCAGACTTCCATCTACCCACAGTTTAGATAACCTGAGCATCAAATCCAAGCCTAGCCGCTTCCGTGGCTACACCGATTCTAAAAGAGTGAGATGAAAATCAAATTTTATCCAACCCCAGATGCTTGCAACATTTAGCTAAAACACTATTAAATTGAAATTTCATCAGTGGTGCCCCATCTTCATGAATGAAAAGAATGTGGTTAGCATCTGGACGACTGGCTATGTAGGTCTGCATACGCATATTGGCGAACCTTGGCATGGCAATAATTGAAGCCAAATACCCCTGCCCAATTGATCTGTTTTACTGGAGCAAATAACATTTTTTAATTTCCTGTCCACCAAATGCACATGCTGTGTTCGTAGCCCTGAAAGATTACGTTTACTAATAGCAATCATGTCAGAGATGTGGAGCGCAGCGAAAAATGCTAAAGTATACACAGCATTAAATAACATTGACTCGTAAACAGAAAAACAAATAGAACTAGTTATCATACAAAAAGAAGTAAGAATAGTAGGAGTAATAGGGCGCCTGTCATCCGGTATAGAATGGCACTTCCGGTAACCCTTTAACGCTTGACGAACTGAAAAGGGTATCAAACAAGATGTTAAATTATTCATTTTTTGAAAAAAGGAGATTCCGGATAATGTCTTGTAAATATGAGACCAGGAATATTCTTTACGCATCATAAACTCTAAAAATAATAAAATTATACCTTCTGAACAAGAAAACATGTCCATCTTATTAGCATTCAAAAATTGCAACTATAGCACCCATGCAGATTGGTAAGCAAACCATGAAGAAGCTAAAGATTTCCTAATACAGTCAGAAACTAGATGATTTTCCAAAGATGCTGAGGGCAGGGGGTTCCATGAGGATCCGCCGATGGTAACAGGAAAAAGAACCGTTCCATCTGCAAACGAGAAAGTGTATCTGCCACTACATTCACCTTACCTGGAATATATTTAGCCTTTACCCAGATGTTAAGACAAAGACACTTATATACCAGATAATGTAGGAGAGAGATAACAGGTTGTGATTTTGAAGAGATGCAGTTAACTGCAAAAAGGACATCCCTGTTATCCGTACTGACCAGAAGACTCCTATTTGCAAACCGCTCACCCCATATTTCAATAGCCACAATCAGTGGAAAAAGTTCAAGTAGCACAATGTTCTTACAAAGGCCTCTGCTTATCCAATCCTCTGGCCACAGGGCAGAACA
Source organism: Glandirana rugosa (assembly GCA_018402905.1). Classification (NCBI taxonomy): domain Eukaryota; kingdom Metazoa; phylum Chordata; class Amphibia; order Anura; family Ranidae; genus Glandirana; species Glandirana rugosa. The sequence goes on from BLSH010394920.1 coordinate 204,147, forward strand.
CCAATGTGTATTCCAAATGGCGCCAAAGCCATTGGATCCAGCCAAATCAGTGAACAAGCAGAATTCACTATCTAAGATGAATTCTTCTTGCCAAAATGTTTTTCCCCTGAAGTGAATCAAAAAATTTTACCATACCAGCATATCTTCTTTTAAACTATTGGTCAATCTTATATGAGAAAAGGGGTTCTTAAACCCGGAAATGGATATATAAAGCCTTCTAGAGAAAATTCTACCTATGGGCAACACTTGGGTAGCAAAAGCTAAAAGTCCCAGTAATGTTTGCATTTCTTTTAATAAAATTTTCTTTTTTCTAATTAAAGAGACTAGCAACCTGGTAATCCTGTCAACTTTATCGCAAGGCAGTCTAAACTCCTTATCCGCAGTGTCTATGGTGATGCCCAAAAATTCAATGCACGTAGTGGGCCAGACCATCTTTTCTTCAGCCAAGGGGACTTCAAATTCCCTACAAACATCAAAGAAAACATTTAAAAGGGAAATACATTGTGAGGAACTCGCCGCCCCCATGAAAAGAAAATCGTCCAGGTAGTGAATCAGAAACGAGGAACCAGACCTAACTGAAGTAACTCATTCTAAAAAAGTGGAAAAGGATTCAAATTAAATGCAAGAAAGAGAACATCCCATTGGGAGGCATCTATCAAAATAGAATTTACCATTAAAATGAAACCCCAAGGACTTGAAACAAACTGGATGTATAGGCAGTAATCTGAAAGCTGCCTTAATATCAACCTTCACCAATAAGGCACTGTCATCTAATAACCTAATTTTTTGTATCGCATTGTAACGTACCTGGTGGACGAGTCTGACCTATGCAGTGGGTAACCTCCCTTACTACCCTGACTCTGGAACCCCTGGTAGAGTAGACAGGTGGCTCGGACTGGGGCACTCGTGCACGAGAAGCGTGGTCATACAGGCCAGGTCATGAAGCGGGCTGGCGGTGCAGTACAAGAGGAGCAGGCAGGAGGATGGTCGGGCACAGGCAGGGTCATCAACAGGCAGGCAGCAGAAGTACTGGAGGGCTAGGCAGAAGAGTGGTCGTAGGCAATCCAGAGGTTGGTGCAGGCAGAAATCAGCAGAGTCAGGCAGGCCGGGTCACAGGAATAGATAATCAGAGTACAGGTCACTCAGGAGCACACACTAAATGCTGTAGATCAGACAGCACTTGCTGTAGGTTGCACTCTGATTAAAATAGAGCCATTTGGCATCGTTTCCGGCGTGTGCGCCCGCGTGAACGCACATGGACGCGTGCGAACGCCCACCGGCGCGCGCAAAATCGCTAAAAACGCACAAAAAAGGGCAAACAGTCTTTTTTTGGCACCAGTCTTCTTCTAACATCCCCCCCCCAAGGGGCAGCCTCCGGATGCCCAGTCGGGTCTTCAGATCTGGATGGAACCTAGAAAAATAACCGGATAAGTTCACTGGCATGGATGTGCCTTTCAGGTTCCCAGTAGCTGTCCTCTGGTCCATACCCTTTCCACTTGACCAGGTACTGAATCAAGCCCCCTCTTCTTCTGCAGTCGAGGATGGCCTCAACCTCGTACTCCTCCTCTCCATCCACAAGAACTGGTTCAGGTGGGGCCGTGTTCCTAACTGGAAACAGATCCCTTGTTATAGGTTTGAGCAGGGTGACATGGAATACCGGGTATACTCGAAGTGAAGAGGGTAGATCCAGCTCATAAGCCACACTGTTGACTCTCCTCTTGACTGGAAAAGGCCCTATGAATCTAGGTCCCAGTTTCTTTGAGGGGCACGAAAGTTTTAGGTTCCTGGTAGAAAGCCAGACCTGGTCACCAGGTTTCAAGTCCAGCTCCCACGCCTCCTATCGAAAGTCCATTTGTTATACTCCTGCATCTGGGACAGGGTTTCCTGAAGGAGCTTGTTATTCCTTTCGAGAAAGTTGGTGATGTTTTGCACAGCTGGTACGGCACTTTCAGGTAGCACGTTGGGAAGGAAGGAGGGGTGGTAGCCGAGATTCGCCCAGAATGCTGACTGGTTGGTGGCCGAATTAACTGAGTTGTTATAGGCAAACTCGGCTACCGGCAGCAGAGAGACCCAATCGTCCTGGGCAAGCGAGGAGTAGCAGCGCAGATACTGCTCAAGGGTCTGGTTTGATCTCTCCGTCTGTCCGTTGGTTTTAGCATGGTAAGCGGAAGAGGAGGCTAATTCAATTCCTAAGGTTGAGCACAGCACCTTCCAGACCCTGCACGTAAACTGTACTCCTCGATCGGACATGATGTTGGTTGGTAGGTAGAGTTGAGCGGACCCCTGGATGTTCGGATTCGGTGGGTTCAGCCGAACTTCGCGAAAAAGTTCGAGTTCGGCCCCGAACTTGACCCCGGACCCCATTGAAGTCAATGGTGATCCGAGCTTTTGGGCACTAAAGTGGCTCTAAAAAGTCCTGGAAAGGGCTAGAGGGCTGCAAAAGGAAGCAAAATGGAGGTAAGAGTAGGACAAGTGCCCTGCAAACAAACGTGGATAGGGAAATAACTTAAAATCACATTAAAAAAAATGGAGGAGGATGTGGAGTAGGAGGTTGAGTAGGCCGTGACCGTGGCTGTGTAGGTGGAAGTGGCGGTGCAGGAGGAGGTAGCCAACACTGTTTTTTTTTTGTTTTTTTTTTTTCTAATTGGGGTAGCCCCCAAAATATTGAGACATATGAAAAAAAAACAAGTATACCAATGGCTGCGTGAGGCAGGTCTAAATGTCTATTTTGCACAAGGTACAGACAAGTCTTGTGGGATCCATGCCTGGTTCATTTTAATAAACGTTAGCTTGTCCACGTTGGCTGTGCACAGGCGGCTTCGCTTGTCTGTGATAACGCCCCCTGCCATGCTAAACACACGTTCAGACAATACACTGGCTGCAGGGCAGGCCAACACCTCCAAGGCATAAAGGGCAAGCTCAAGCCATGTGCCCAATTTGGAGATCCAGAAGTTGAATGGGGCAGACCCATCAGTCAGTACGTGTAGGCGTGTGCACACATACTGTTCCACCATGTTGCTGAAAAGCTGCCTCCTGCTAAGACGTTGCCTATCAGCTGGTGGTGCTGTTTGTTGCGTGCTGCTGACAAAGCTTTTCCAAATTTCAGCCATGCTAACCCTGCCTTCTGAAGTGCTGGCGGTGCCACAGCTGCATTGGTGACCTCTTCCTCCTCCTCTGCCTTCGCCTTGTGCTTCCACTAAGCCCCCGGTGTCATTTGGGAATGCCCTCAGCAGCGCGTCTACCAGCGTGCGTTGGTAGTCGCGTATCTTCCGATCACGCTCTAGTGAGGGAATTAAGGACAGCACATTGTCCTTGTAATGGGGATCCAGCAGGATGGCCACCCAGTAATCAGCACAAGCTACAATGTGGGCAAATGCAGCATGTAGTCACTCATGTGTGCCAGGCTGCCCAGAGGCAAAGACAAGCTATCCTCTGTGGGAGGTGTATCATCTGTGTCCTCCGTATCCCCCCATGCTCCAGTGATGCCCAGGAACTGCGTTGGGGGCCACCCTGCTGTGAACACGGTTCCTCCTCCTCCTCATCATCATCCTCGTCCTCCTCATCCTCCAGAACTGTGCCCTGGCTTGAAAATGTTTTACCTGGCCTATGCTAGTGCAGGAACCCACCCTCTGACCCACTTGTGAATGACTGGCCTGATAACCGTGGAAATTACCCCTCTTCCTCCTCCTCTTCCTCCTGTGCCACATCCTCTTCCATCATCGCACAAAGTGTTTTTTCAAGGAGACATAGAAGTGGGATAGTAACGCTGAAAACAGTGTCATCGGCACTGGCCATGTTGGTGGAGTTCTCGAAACACCGCAATATGGTACACAGGTCTCGAATGGAGACCCACTCGTTGGCTGACCCGTGCGTGCTGCAGCTGAAACTCCACTATTTCCTGCTGCTGCTCGCACAGTCTCTCCAGCATGTGCAAGGTGGAGTTCCACCTTGTGGGTACATCGCATAGGCGGCGGTGAGTGGGAATGCTGAAGTTCCGCTGCAGCGCAGACAGGTGAGCAGCAGCAGGGTGAGAACACCGAAAGCGCGCACAGATGGCCCGCACTTTCTACAGCAGCTCTGACATATCCGGGTAGTTTTTTTAGAAATTTCTGCACCACCAAATTCAGCACATGCGCCAGGCAAGGGATGTGCGTCAAAGCGGCTCGGCCCAGAGCTGCTACGAGATTTCTCCCATTATTGCACACCACCAGGCCGGGCTTGAGGCTCAGTGGCAATGACCACTCATCGGTCTGTTGTTCAATGCCCATCCACAGCTTCTGCGCAGTGTGGGGTTTATCCCCCAAACATATCAGTTTTAAAACAGCCTGCTGTCGTTTCTTCCTGGATGTGCTGAAGTTGGTGGTGAAGGTGTTACGCTGAGTGGATGAGGAGGTGGTAGAGGAGGAGGAAGCGCAGTAGGAGGAGGAGGCAACAGGAGGCAAAGAGAAATGCCCTGCAATCCTCAGTGACGGAAGGACATGCACCAAACAGCTAGCCGCCTCAGGCCCACCCGCCACTACATTTGCCCAGTGTGCAGTTAGCGACATATAGCGTCCCTGCACATGCTTACTGGTCCACGTATCAATGGTTATGTGGACCTTGCCACAGATGGCGTTGCGCAGTGCACACTTGATCTCGTCCCCTACTTGTTTTTGCAGGGAAGGGATGGCTCGTCTGGAAAAGTAGTGGCGGCTGGGAACCACGTACTGTGAGACAGCCACCGCCATCAGGTTTTTAAAACTGTCCGTGTCCACCAAGAAAAAACACACTAGTATACGATCAGTGTGAGAGACCCTAAACCAATCCCATCCTGAATTACAAGATTTACAAAAACCAAGGATGAGCCAGGTCAACCATAGTGATAAAATGTAGGACTTTAAAGGATTGGTGTGAGGTCAAAGTGAGCACAGACTACCATATTGTAAGATTGGGTACTTTATTTTTCCATATTTAAAATCATATATTTGTTAAAAAAGGAGAACATTGCAACCATACACAATAATTCCAATATGTGTGTGTATACATACAATAATGCATAGAAAGCAATTCAGGTGGAATAATAATCAATGTTTCGCAATATTAATTGCTTCTTCAGGATTTATTCCCCTTTTGCCATGCTTATCTATTAATCAACTCACAAGATATCAGTATATTCCAAACAGTGTTCATGTAACACAAAAATTAACATTGCCTTGTCTTGCAAATTTGTGCTCACGCTAACGTCCAATTGGTCAAGGGTAGACCCCCAGAAACTCCCTCCCCTTCATAGGCAGGTGGTGCCAGGTCCACCTCCCACAGGCTGGACGGGCAACAGATTATCCCTCAGTCGTGGCCACAGCTTATTTAGTTCTATCCAGAATCAATGTCTATAAAAAAAATATGTGTCCATTTAAGATGGCCCATATGTAACAACATTCTGTCTAACCCGTGTATACTGAGGGCCATCCTATTTTCTACCTCATAAGGGGTGCATCTCATTGGTCCTAAGGAAGAGTGCCAATTAAATAACAAGTAATACAGGCTGAAGACGGGGGGAGGGGAAAGTGAACCAACCCCCATCCACATCTACAACTGTCCCCCAATATCTAAGGATATGTCCCCCAATGCCGGTCCCGCTCCTCACAGGGAGATCAGGCCTGCAACACAAGTCCCATGTCTGCTCTTACCAAAGATT
>BLSH010394920.1:229274-243872 GCA_018402905.1 Glandirana rugosa
CCCGGTCAAGTATCGCTCCTCAGGGCCGGACAAGAAACCTAGCCCCTTAGGCAATACCTCCCCCTTGGCTCAATCGATGGAGCAGCTACACATGACAGATTTTTGGCGCACAACACATCCTACAGATAGGGACTTTACCTATTTCTCCCCTCCACATCATTCGTTCTCCCGTATTGACTACTTCTTCTGCTCCGCGGCCCTACTACCCCTCACTTCCACCGCCTCCATAGAGGCCATGGCAATTTCTGACCATTTCCCCATAACCTTACAACTGACAGGGTTACTAGCCCCTCGTATCTCGCAAACCTGGAGATTCCCATCCTATTTAGCGGATAATGAGGAGCTGAAGTGTTCTCTCCAATCAGCCTGGGCCGAATATTCTGAAGCCAACCAAGCACATTTATCTTCCCCTAATCTGTTCTGGGAGGCAGGGAAAGCCTATCTCAGAGGGTGCATCATCACATTTACTGCCCATTATAAAAAGCTTGCGCATGCAAATTATACTCAGGCTAGCGAAGCTCTGAGCCAGGCTCACAACAATTTGTTGATTTCCCGCACCCCAGCTAATATTCAGACCTGGCAAGCAGCTAAGCAAACATTCGACCACTGGTCCGCTAAACACGAAAACTCCAAACATTCATACTCTACACTCATGTTTCATAAACATGGCAATAAAGCGGGTAAATTACTGGCCAGACTCTGCTCTAAACGATACACTCCCACATTCATTGGAGCACTGCGGGACGCTAATGGTAACATTGTCAAGAAACCCTCTGAGGTTGGCTCCCTTCTCTCCCACTTCTATTCCTCCCTTTATGCGGAATACCCCATTGACTTGGCAAAGGCCTCTGATTTACTTGCAGGGATAGACCTCCCCACCCTATCCCCTGAGCAGCTGGAAAGGCTGAATGCCCCTATTACACACGAAGATGTGTAACTATCAAAACTCTCGCTACCGGTAAAACCCCAGGACCCGACGGGTTATCCGCAGGGTTTTATAAACTCACAGCTGAGTTCGTCCCAGACACCTTAACCAAGGTTTTTAACTCAATGTGGGTGGAAGGCCCCTACTTACCCTCAGGGTCACAGGCATATATTAAACTTATTGTTAAGAAAGACAAAGACCCTCTCCTCCCAGGCTCCTACAGGCCCATCTCACTCATTAATGTAGATGCCAAACTCCTATCTAAAATATTAGCATCCCGGCTTGCGGATCTCCTCCCTTCCCTTCTCCATCATGCGCAATCAGGATTCGTGCCCGGCCGCTCTGCTACCCTCAATATTCGCAAAGTATTGATTGCCCTTGATTATGCCAAGGCTCACCCAGACCAAGATATAGCCATTATATCACTCGATGCCGAAAAGGCTTTTGATAACATCAGTTTCGCTTGGCTCTTCAAGGTCATGAGAGCGTTTGGCATACAAGGCCCCTTTCTCCAGCTTATCCAGAAAATGTATGCTGCCCCTACTGCACGACTAGTTACTCCCAATTTCATGTCCCCGGTCATTCGGCTCACAAAAGGTACACGCCAGGGCTGCCCCCTATCCCCTCTATTATTCAATATCGCCCTTGAACCTCTCTCCAGGATTCTTAACTCCCCGAAAGGAATTAGTGGTATCTCCGTCCGCACTTTTCGCGGATGACGTCCTTCTATTTTCCTCGGCCCCACCCGTGGACATTGCATTCCTGCAGGACCTGCTCACGACATTTCGAGCGTGCTCGGGCCATAGGGTCAATTTTGAGAAGAGCGAAATTTTGCCTCTAAACCCGTGCCTTGCTAGAGCATGGACAGAATCGTCCCCTTTCATGGTTGCAAAGCAGCACATAACTTATCTTGGTTTAAGGATCGACAAAGAACCCTCCTCTCTGTATAGTCTGAATTTCCCCCCTGTCATAAATAAGATTGTTCGGGAGTTGGAAGCGTGGGGGGCCCTCCCTCTCTCACTCTTCGGGAGATACCATTTGTTTAAGATGGTCTCATTTGCTAGGCTTCTATACCCCCTTCAAACTTTACCGCTGCTGCTCAAACATTCAGACATTACCAGGATACAGACGGCCCTGAATGCATTCCTATGGCAGGGCAAAAAGCCCAGGATTGCTCTCCAAAAACTATGCCTCCCGAAGAGTGAGGGGGGCGCGAGCCTCCCTAATATTAGATTCTATAACCTAGCTTGCTTAATGCGTCAAGCTTTAGACTGGCTAGCTGGTCATTCTAGATACTCTAACTATATGTTGGAGGGAGCCCTGGTGCGCCCACTTAACATCCAGGCTGTTTTGCACTCCAAACTGAGTGCACTGCCCAGCTCCCTCAGATCTAACCACCTAATTAAAGACACGCTTATAGCCTGGCGGGAGGTGCGGCGGCTCCTGGGCTTACCCTCCAGCATATCCCAATACCTTCCTATCATAGGCAACCCCATGTTCCCCTCCTCCCTGAATACCCCAATCTTCTCCAAATGGTCAGCTCTGGGACTAAAGACAGTGTCGCAGGTCATCAGCCCAATACACGGAACCATTAAACCCTTTCTTCAAGTAGCAGCTGAATTCGGCATACCTCCGTCCCAAACCTTTTACTACTCTCAACTAACCAGCTATCTCAGGTCCTACGGCTCTTCCTGCAAAGACTCCTGCAAAAAATCCTTCATCGACCTTTTAATAACTAAAGGTCAATACTCTATATCAGACATTTACTCCAACCTCATAATTCACCAGGCCTCTAAATACTCTTTGGCCCCTTTCCAAGCTTGGACGTCGATACTGGATAATCCGGAGGCTCCCTCCCAAATTCTAGCAGGCTACCAAACTATCCGGAAACAAAAAACACAGAATTCCAAGCTCAACTTACCGACCAGTCTGTCACCAAACAAATTCACCTGTCTAACAGTAGCGTTTAAAAGGCAGGGGATTGGTTACACACATTTGCAAGTGTATGCGTAAACTGCAGGCCCCGTCAAGGCTCCCTGTATACTGCAGACCTAACTCTGTATAAGATGCTTCACAGTGGAAGCACATACAATTTAATGGATAGATGGAGGACAGGCGACTGGAGGAGCCCAACCCTCCTTAAAGGTACAGGACCAGACACCCAGCCATGGCCAAATGGCGGCTGCGGTGCTGGTGTGCGCCCAAAGTTACGATACAAAACAGCGTCACTGTCCACCACCTATAACTGGCCACTACAGCAAGGAGCTATGGAAAGGCATCTACAAACAAAAAACACAGAATTCTAAGCTCAACTTACCGACCAGTCTGTCACCAAACAAATTCACCTGTCTAACAATGTTCCTGGTGTGTTAATTATACTGTGTCACTTATTGTGTTGACATCTTTCAATAATAAAACTATTTTTTAAATAATTTATGAAATACAAAAAACGTGGTTTATGCTAGTATTGCAAAGAATATAATGCACAGTATAACGAGCACACATAGTAATGCCCATGGGGACAAATATCCAAAAAAGCATACCAATAATCTGAAGCTAATTTCTTGCGTAAACACATAGGCAATAACATGGGATTTTCATTTCAAGGAAATGGGAGATATTTTTCTGTCTCTAGGGGGAGATTTGTACAAAAAGCTATTAGCGTGTAAGGTCTTCTGGATTTTCTACTGTGACAGTAGGATTTTTCAGGGTCTTAATTTTCAGTATGATGTCTGTTTGCTTAAATACAATATTTACGGTAATCTTTTGGGGCAGGTATGTGGAAACTGGTTTAAGGAGAAATGAAGAGGGGTATTGGCCCAAAGAGAAGAAATGGTTAGAGAATAATTTTTTTTTTTTTGCTATTATATTTCTTTGCTCTGGCCTTACAGTATTAGCCCCATGTGTGTTTTTAAACACGCAGAAGCTTTGTTTTAAAAAAGATACAATTTTGTAATCATTTTTTGAACCTATCACACTTGGAAAGGAAACCTATGCTTTGAAAGCTTTAGTCTAAAGTTGAAAAAAAATTGTAGGGGAGGAGTCACACATTATAAAATAATTTGGCAGTCAGGACTGTGAAAGACTTGGGACACCTTTCAGCACCCAAAGGCTCCACACATGTAACGACAATTTACAGTATGTGTGGCAACATTTCTCTAACAGTAGAATGGGCTTAAAACTTTAACCTACTAACTGAGAATATGGCACATACCACAGTACTTGTACCCAAATGTTTTAACTACTGTGTCACAATCAAGAGGCTAAACCAAACCTCAACATAATCATTTGATAAACTGAAACTCTTCCATTACATACAGTATGTTTTCAGCTCCCTCCCCCCTACCTTTACTCCAGAGTTCACCTCTACACCCCCTGACAACATCTCACTACTGCATTCCCCATCCTCAGCTCACCTCTGCCCCTCATTCCCAGTTCATCTCTGCACCCCCTGTCCACAGTTCACATCCTCACCCCCTGTTCACAGCTAACCCTGCACACCTGTCTGCAGCTCACCTCTGCATCTTCCATCCACAGCTTACCTCTGCTCCCTCATTTAAAGGTCACCTCTGCATCTCTATCTATAGCTTACCTCTAAACCCCCCATTTTTAATGAACCTCTGCACCCCGTCAACTGCTTATTTTTCACCTGTGCCCACAGCTCACCTCTTCATCCTTCGTCTACACTCCCTCTGGCTCCTCCTGTTCACATTTCACTTATGAACCCCCTGTTATCAGCCATAACTTCTGCACAGTAGCAAAGTAAACATGATGATTCGCAATGCCATGGGTTTATAAAAGTTGCTGTAAAATCTTACCCAGTGGAGTTGGCATTCTAAAGAAGTAGAATGTTTACTCACTCCAGTAAAGTTCTGTACACTTCAATCATCCAACCATAGACAAAAGGAGGTCCTATTTGTCTAAGGGTCCTTTCACACATGCAGAGCCTGTTTTGAAGGGCTCTGCTGCTCAGTGGGGATCCATCCGTTGATCCCCGATGAGCCGAAGGATGACAGGACAGTCTCTGCACTCATGCAGAGACTGACCTGTCAGAGCTCCATTCTCCTCTATGGAGAATCGGATGAGCACAGACCGTCTGTCCGTGCTCATCCGATCCGCCAGGCGGATGGAAAATAGGGCTTCCATCCGCCTGTTTCTGGCGGATCGGAGCGGATCGGGTGTCAGCGGACATGTCACCGATGACATCCGCCGCTCCATAGAGCACAATGGAGCTTCCGTTTGGGTCTGCCTGAAAAACTGACAGACGGACCCAAACGGACCGTATGTGTGAAAGAGCCCCAATTACCCAATTACTGCAGTGGGGGGGAGGGTGTCCATGTAGCATCTCATTAGAGCCGTAGGCATTAAAGTGTGGCTTGTTGCGCAAAGTTTGCCACCACAAGCCCTTAGAAAGGCAAATGAACATTTGCCTTTCTAACTGGGAACTGCTCTCAGCCAATCAGGAAATGCCGGTATGTTACCGGTTTCCTGATTGGCAGAGAAGCATGTTCCCCACTCGCCAGACTCTGCACACTCCAGCATGCTCCCCGCTCGCTGGACTCTGTCCCGACTTTGGGGGGGGGGGTCTGTCAGAGCCCCACGGTGGTGGGGGTGCCTGCAATTTAACCTTACCTGTGTTATTGGCTGCAATGCACCTTACCTGTGTTATTGGCTGCAACTTTCTCCACCTGTGTTATTGGCTGCAATTTACCTCACCTATGTTATTGGCTGCAATTTACCTCTACCTGTGTTATTGGCTGCCATTTACCCCTACCTGTGTTATTGGCTGCAATTTACCCCACCTGTGATACTGGCTGCTATATACCCCACCTGTGATGCTGGGGCTGTATACTGTGTCCTGTGATACTGGCTGATATATACCCCACCTGTAATTCTGAGCTGTATACTGTGTCCTGTGATGCTGGGGCTGTATACTGTGTCCTGTGATGCTGAGCTGTATACTGTGTCCTGTGATGCTGAGCTGTATATTGTTTCCTTTGATGCTGAGCTGTATACTGTGTCCTGTGATGCTGAGCTGTGTACTCCTGACACAATATGTGGAATACAGGGGACGGAGTGGGCTGATTCTATAAGGGGTGGGGCTTATGAGAAGTAGGAGGATTCTAAAAGGAAGGGCAGGGCCTGGCACCCCCCATCCTTAAACGTCACCAGCCGCCACTGATCCATATCCCCAAAGTAATGCTGTGGTGGGTGTGCACCATCTAGAGGCAGGTCACTTGTACCTTTCTTTTCTGACTCTGAGCTTATGAGCAAACAAAACGCAATTCTTTTTAAATTACAAATATGCATACATACTGTATGATATTTTAGACTGATTATACAATAAAATTAATTGTTTTTATATGTTTTTTTTCTCCTTATCTGGATAATATAGTCAGATTTTTCTTTTTCTTTCCTGCTTGTATACATACTATGGATGAAGGCAAGGCGTGTCTTTTTTTATGCTACAGCCCTCTACCATCATGTGGAACATGTTTCCTCACTGATGGACCACATGGTCAAGAATAGGGTCCACCGGATTACAGACATAGAGTTCAGTAAGTATGGGTAGGGACGATATTGCTACGGTCAGGGATCAGGCTTGGAGGCCGGTAGCTATAGCATTACAAAATAATAATACACAAAAAGGCCCCTCTGGCAAGTGACCCAGCAAGACATTGGCTAGAGATGATCACAATAATCTGGAAAGCGTGAAATGCAGAGACATGGCTTAAATAAGAAGTTTGTGGGAGGAGCAAGAAGATCAAAGTTCACCAGAAACAATATGTAAGGATGTCCAAGGATCAAGCAGGGAGCTGTCCAGTATCTCAGGTGTCACAGTAAGAAGAGCCACTGACAGACACAACAGAGGTCCTGGGTTCAGATCTGGATCCTGCTAGGTATATACAATATTTTCATAACCCACTGGGTAACTTTGTTGACACCCTGGAAGGATGCAGAATAGCGCACACTGTAGGAGCTGGTTTTGCCACCCTGTATCCTTGCAGCTGGTGACAGTGCAGTCTCCTCATTAATTCCCTCTTTATGTGAGTCTTCCTCTGAACCCTACAAGCATTCAAGAGGCTATGCAATAGCTCAGACAAAACAATGCCAAATAACATTACAGATGGTATACAAGGGAACAGGATCCACTCTGGGGCACAGATTGTGTTAGCACTAGAGGGACAGGCCCAGAGGTGGTTATGCCCACACTATCCTGTTTCAGAAAGGTATTTTGAGACAAAAGCATCCGCCCGATTTCTGCCCTTTGGCAAAGAAAGTTCACACTTGTGCCTTGCCTCAATCTGGTGGTCCAGCACCAAAATCCATCTGGCCACAAATCTCCTGATATGAGACATGCCCACCCCAAGGTAGGAGTCTTCCTTGGCCATCCTGCAATGGCTGCATATGCATCAGTGAGCCATAAATGAGTATCTAAGAGAAGACAAAAAGCAGCACCCTCTAAGTGTAGCGGTAAAACAGTTTAATATTAGGAACATAAGAATAACACACACAAAAAAAGCGATAAAGACCGCAGTGTATGATGTGATTATCCGCTCTGTCTCAGAAGAGGTGCTTGGTGTCTCTAGCTGCTGAAGCTGCCCTGGTGGCTTCCAGGGGACTCAGCAATGCTTGGCGGTGCTCGGGGACACTCAGAAGCAAAGATGACCTCAATACCGGGTACAGTGTCAGCGGGCGTGGCGTGCGTTCGGAGCATGCATGCTCTTTCCTCAGGCTCTGCTTGGGGCCATCTTTGAATAGGTATTCATATGCTGGCACAAGCTGACTGAATGGAAACCATGGAGACTCATAACAAGACAATGCTATCTACTGGGCAGGTGGATAGCTCACACAGTATACAAGATTGTAATTAAAATTGATGCTTACAACAATTGACCAGTAGTAAAAGGGACCTTAAGGCTCATACCTGAACAACAGAAATATATATATATATATCATAAAAGGAGTACCATTAAATGCACAAGCCCAAAGGCCCTATAATAGTAAAGGCAGCGCTAAGTCCAACTGGATAGGAATATAAGAAAATTATAAAAAGAGTCCTTCTGACAAAATGTGTATTGCAATGGACCATAGATGCTAGTCCTTATAACCAAACTGTACTGGGTGAGCCGGATCTTATCCCAACAAAGTCCATCACCGCACCATGTGAATATACACAGGGAGGTGTATAACCCCCCTATGTGGAAAAACTCACAAGAGGTAAGTATCCTTTGCGCGTTAATAATCCCAGATCTCAATTGGCGATAATCTGCTTCCAATCAAATCCGTTACGATCTCAGGCAATCTTGAGTGTATGGGAGCCAACAGATGTTAATTGTGCGATATCACACTGCAATGTCATCCATCAAAAAGAAATCCCCCTGGAGCTTTGCAATCTTCCACCCTCGTTACATATATATAAGGTGACTCTGTATATGGAAATGAGGGAATATGAAAAAAGAAAATAAATAAAACCGAAAACTAAAAAAAGTAAATAAAATAAATATGAAATAAATATAAAAATAAAAATAAATATATATGTAAATAATAGTAATTGAAATTAAGAATTCAGATTATAATGAAAATATAATGTTACTCTATGGCCAGAATGGGCACCGCGGTATTAGCTTTGCGAGTGACTGGCCATATATTATATATAGGAGAATAAAGTGGGGAGTTGAAGGGGTTTTCTTTCATATCTGAATGGATAGGTATTTAGCATACAGAGAGGATGTGGTACATGGTGGTAAAGAATAATTTGTAGTGATAATCATTTAGGATATGTATGTTTACACCCAGAGGAGGCATGCGCATGTAAATACACACCCATGAACCAAATAGCATGACAAAACACTCACATGTGGGATCAGTTATATTATAAGAGAGTGTTAATTTCAAGGTCTTCATTTAGACCCCCAGGCTGTACGCTATCTAAATGATACAATATCTCACAAAAGCGAGTACACCCCTCACATGTTTGTAAATATTTTATAATATCTTTTCATGTGACACTTTTCTACAATGTAAAGTAGTGAGTGTACAGCTTGTATAACAATGTCATTTGCTATCCCCTCAAAATAACTTAACACACAGCCATTAATTGTCTAAACCGCTGGCAACAAAAGTGAGTACACCCCTAAGTGAAAATGTCCAAATTGGGCCCAATTAGCCATTTTCCCTCCTCAGTGTCATGTGACTTGTTAGTGTTGCAAGCTTTCTGATCTAAAAGAATAAAAAGAGGGCGCACCAGTCTTGCGCATTACCGAAGTAACTTTATTAAAGCCAAAGGAAAAAATGTATACTCACAAACAAAAGTGTAAGCATATCAAAGTCCACAAAGGACCATCAGTGAACAGGTCATCAAGGCACTGTCCAGCATGCCGGGGGACCCTATGGAAGGCTGACGCATTTCAAGGGACGATTCACCCCTGGAAATGCATCAACTTTCCATAGGGTTCTCCGGTGTGCTGGACACTGCCTTTATGACCTGGTCGCTATTGGTCCTTTGTGGAGTTTGATATGCTTAAATTTTCACTTTTGTTTGTGAGCATATATTTTTTCTTTTGGTTTTAAAAAATTTACTTGGGTAATGCGCAAGGCTGGTGCGCCCTCTTTTTATTCTTTCACAGTGTTCCTTTGGATGTCCCCTGGCCCTTGGAGGGCACCAAGGCCTGTGTCTCCCTTGTGAACCATCAGTTCCATGCCACTTTCATTGCCGTAGCAATAATATTAAGCGCAGGAGGTTTTGCTTTTGACCAAGGTCTCAGATGTGAATGGGGAGCAGGTGTGTTAAATTCGGTGTTATCGCTCTCACTCTCTCATACTGGTCACTGGAAGTTCAACATGGCACCTCATGGCAAATAACTCTCTGAGGATCTGAAAAAAAGTACTGTTGCTCGACATAAAGATGGCCTAGGCTATTAGGAAGATTGGCAAGACCCTGAAACTAAGCTGCAGCATGGTGGCCAAGACCATACAGAGGTTTCACAGGACAGATTTCACTCAGCACAGGCCTCGCCATGGTCGACCAAGTGCACATGCTCAGCGTCATATCCAGTGGTGGTCTTTGGAAAATAGACATATGATTGCTGCCAGCATTGCTGCAGAGGTTGAACAGTTGGGGAGGTCAGCCTGTCAGTGCTCAGACCATCAAATTGGTCTGCATGGCTGTCATCCCAGAAGGAAGTCTCTTCTAAAAGTAATGCACAAGAAAGCCCACAAACAGTTTGCTGAAGACAAGCAGACTAAGGACATGGATTACTGGAACCGCGTCCTGTGGTCTGATGAGATCAAGATAAACTTATTTGGTTCAGATGCTGTCAAGTGTGTGTGGTGGCAAATAGGTGAGGAGTACAAAGTCAAGCATGGTGGTAGGAGTGCCATGGTCTGGGGCTGCATGAATGCTGCCGGCACTGGGGAGCTACAGTTCATTGAGGGAACCATGAATGCCAAAATGTACTGTGACATACTGAAGCAGAGAATGATCCCCTCCCTTCGGAGACTGGGCCGCAGGGCAGTGTTCCAACATGATAACAACCCCAAACACACCTCCAAGATGACCACTGCCTTGCTAAAAAAGCTGAGGTTAAAGGTGATGGACTGGCCAAGCATGTCTCCAGACCTAAACCCTATTGAGAATCTGTGGGGCATCCTCGAATGGAAGGTGGAGGAGTGCAAGGTCTCTAACATCCACCATCTCTGTGATGTCGTTATGGAGAAGTGGAAGAGGACTCCAGTGGCAACCTGTGAAGCTCTGATGAACTCCATGCCCAAGAAGGCTAAGAGAGTGCTGGAAAATAATGGTGGCATAAAATATTGACACTTTTGGGCTCAATTTGGACATTTTTACTGAGGGGCGTATTCAATTGTTGCCAGCGGTTTAGACATTAAACGGTGTGCTGAGTTATTTTGAGGGGATAGCTAATTTATACTGTTATACAAGCTGTACACTCACTACTTTACATTGCAGCAAAGTGTCATTTCATCAGTGTTGTCACATGAAAAGATATAATAAAATATTTATAAAAATGTGAGGGGTGTACTCACTTTTATGAGATACTGTATATCCAATCATTTTCTCTCTCACAGAGACATTTGTAAAGTTTAGCTCTGGGTAGACTCTTGGGAATGGCTTTTATGGCCAAACACGTAATCTAGTCTTGGGAGACTAGGTTTATCCGAGTCCTTTTCCACAAGGCCCTGGTGCTTGCCAAACCTTTTCCTGAAAGTACGAATGGTGCAGCCTACGTTAAGTAAGCCGCATGGGCTGGTCAAACAATAAACCACGTACTGGGAGGAACATATCAAAAAGTCAGGTATCATATATTGTTTCCCTTTGGATGTCAATTCTTTTTGACCATGGCTCACATGTTTACATGTGAGGCACAGGGGTTTTCGACATTGATACATCCCTTATATGTTAAAAATGGTGAGAGGGGCACTGGCAGTGGGATGTATGAATTTTATTTTGCTGGGTGCTATTTGGGCTTTTAGATTTTTTGCTCATCTATAGGTGACTTTAGATCAGGTCAGTGAGTGTAGATTTGAGCAGGGCCAGACTGGGGATAAAAACCAGCCCTCGAAATAATTTCATACCAGCCCCATAGCATTTTTATACCAGCAGGTTAACGTCATTATTTTTTTGTTCACAAAAGGGAAAACCATGCATGTTAAAACACATTTGAAGAGTGTTTTATAAAATAGCTGTTTGCAGTAAAAATATCAATATTTAAGCTATAAACATGTAGTTAGCGCATGTGTTTAAAGCGATCGCTAACCCCCAAAAAAATGCTGCTCCTGTCTCTTTAATGCAATTAGCAGCATGGTGATTTTGCTTTTTAAATTATCCCTCTGTATCCCCTAAAATATCTGTTTGATAATGCCAGGTCATGACTTCCCCCTTTGTACTGACTCCCCTTATCATTAGCTGATCTTGAGAGCCCGGTGATCTGTACAGTCTGTCACTAGCAGCTCTCCTATGCCTGTCTTCAGCACCCCCTCCTCTCCCTGTCAGTACGTAGAATCTCTTTTCTGCTCTCATAATTAACTTTAAAAGCTCCTATTCCCTCTGTATTAGAACAAGAAATTTCCCTGTGTCAGTGTTATATCATAAACATTCTTATCTGTATAGATAACACTCTGGCTTCCTACACACAGCTCGCTCTCCTCTCCAGCTGTTGTCAGCAGCAGTGCTTGGCCCCGCCCTCAGGAATTCTTGGCTGAGCAGAGGAGAGAGAAATACGACAACTGATCCTAGGAAGCCTGTGTGTTATCTATACAGATAAGTATATATATTTTATAACACAGGCACGGGGCAACCTATTATGCTAATACAGAGGGAATGGGAGCATTTTATACAAGTGGCTTAACAACCACTTCAAGTTAAACAAAATTAAAAAATCATATTTCTCCATTTACATGAAGGTTAGGTTAAAAAACCCAGCACAGAGTTGCCCCATATTTCAGTCTGCAGGAATCCCCCTTACAGTGCAAGGGAACTCGGAAATAGTGGTGAACATTGCAGATCATGATCTAAGGTGACCAGAGTCCCCCCCCCCCCTTATAGCAGAGTCCACTGCATTCCCCTATACATCAGAGTTTCCACTTACAACAGGCTCTGTAGCATTACCCTTTACATCAGAGTTCGCAGAGTTCCTCCTTGCACTGTAAGGGTGAATCCTGCAGACTCTGATGCAAAGGGGATCTCAGGGAATGTGGGGAGGACTCCTTCCACAGAAAGAAAACACTAAGGTAAGGGGGGGGGGGTTACTGATATAAGGGTGAAACTGCTGTTACTGACCTCCTCTCAAGTGCACCATGCAGGGTTCAGTCAGTCGACTCCAGCTTGGTGGCTCTGGTTTTAACCCATAGTCTCCTCTCCAACAGTCCACACATGTGTGACAACTCCCGTGACCCCCGTCCTGGCAGCACTCCCAATCTTGACTCCTCTCCAGACTCCCCCCTCAGAGACTGCAGACATGATAAAAGACAAGAGATGGTTAGAGGTTGCGGACATGATACAGGAGACGGTCAGAGACTGCAAACATGATACAGGAGATGGTCAGAGACTGCAAACATGATACAGGAGGTGGTCAGAGACTGCCGACATGATGCAGGAGATGGGCAGAGACTACAGACATGATACAGGTGATGGTCAGAGACTGCAGACATGATACAGGCGATGGTCAGAGACTACAGACATGATACCGGAGATGGTCTGAGACTGCAGACATGATACAAGAGACGGTCAGAGGCTGCGGACATGATACAAGATATGATTAGAGTTCAGACATGATACAAGGGATAGTCAGAGGCTGCAGACATGATATGTGAGATGGTCAGAGGCTGAGGATGGTACAGGAGAGGTCAGAGGCTGGGGGGTGGTACAGGAGAGGTCAGAGGCTGCGGATGGTACAGGAAAGGTCAGAGACTGCAGATGGTACAGGAGAGGTCAGAGACTGCAGATGGTACAGGAGAATTCAGAGGCTGCGGAGGGGACAGGAGAGGTCAGAGGCTGTGGAGGGGACAGGAGAGGTCAGAGGCTGCAGGATGGTACAGGAGAGGTCAGAGGCTGCGGGATGGTTCAGGAGAGGTCAGAGGCTGGGCGATGGTACAGAAGAGGTCAGAGTCTGGAATATGGTACAGGAGAGGTCAGAGGCTGCGGAGGTCAGATGCTGCAGAGGGGACAGGAGAGGTCAGAGGCTGCAGAGGGGAGGGGAGAAGTCAGAGGCTGTGGAGGGGAGGGGAGAAGTCAATGTGCTGCCCATTGTGTTGTATTGTCAATGCAACCCTCTTCTCCCACTCTTCACACACTGATAGCAACACCGCAGGAGAAATGCTAGCACAGGCTTACAGTATCCGTAGTTTCAGGTGCTGCACATCTCGTATCTTCACAGCATAGACAATTGCCTTCAGATGACCCCAAAGATAAAAGTCTAAGGGGGTCAGATCGGGAGACCTTGGGGGCCATTCAACTGGCCCACGATGACCAATCCACTTTCCAGGAAACTGTTCATCTAGGAATGCTCGGACCTGACACCCATAATGTGGTGGTGCACCATCTTGCTGGAACTATGATGTCGGTAATAGGGAATTGCTGGCCATCACGTCGGCTTTGGAGGAATGGCGGTACCTCCTGGAAGGAGCAGCTCACCTGGTATTGGTTTTTACTGACCATAAAAAACATAAAAAAACCATATGCTGTGAAGATACGAGATGTGCAGCACCTGAAACTATGGATACTGGAAGCCTGTGCTAGCATTTCTCCTGCGGTGTTGCAATCAGTGTGTGAAGAGTGGGAGAAGAGGGTTGCATTGACAATCCAACACAATGGGCAGCACATTGAACACATTTTATTAGTGGTCAGAAACTTGTAAATAACTCATGAAAGAATAAAGTTACGTTAATGTTACGTAAGTTTGATGTTTCACATGACCCTCTTCCTATTGAAAAAAACAAAAGTTGGATTCAAAATGGCCAACTTCAAAATGGCCACCATGATCACCACCTATCTTGAAAAGTTTCACCCCTCACATATACTAATGTACCACAAACAGGAAGTTAATATCGCCAACCATTCCCATTTTATTAAGGTGTATCCATATAAATGGCCCACCCTGTATATATATATATATATATATATATATATATATATATATATATATATATACACA
>BLSH010394920.1:322209-340421 GCA_018402905.1 Glandirana rugosa
TTTCCCTCTCAAAGGTCGACAACCACACTCGTCACGTAAAGAACGTGGTTTTATTTTTCAGGTCGATGCAACCACAAAATTTTTTTTTTTCCATAATTAACCATAATTATTTATGAATGTATCCCGATGTATTATGTAAACGGTCGGGTTACTCCTCTCTTTTATTCCCTACACCAGTACCACGACGACGACGACGACGACCACGACCACGACCACCACAACCACTTGGAGGACAACCTTCCTCTCCTGTACCAGCTCCACACGGTCGATGTGCGTGTTCCCTTTGTGAAAGGAGTCCATCGGTTGTCTTGGAAGTGGCCATATACCATCCGGTCTTACGGGGAGTTGCTAACCACTCCGGTCTTGTTCATGTCCGCTATCATCTAACCCACCGACTGTTACGGAGGTCAAGGAAGTGTAACAGAGGGAGGGCCAGGGAACTACTTTCGAGTCAATCGTTGAGGGGCATTTGGGCCTACCATATACCGGTGAAGGTTCTGTTGGCTACCTGAGGAAAGTGTTTCCCTTGTGCGTGTAGCTGGCACACCTCGACCATGTCCTCTCCTTCCAACAGGAGGTTCACCAACACCACCAGCACCAGCACCAGCAGCAGCAGCAGCAGCACCATGACCACATCCCTTATTTTCTCTCCTCATTGGGCTGGCAAATGTATTATGTAGCCCTATGTAAGTATTTATTAATACCAATTAATACCTTTTTTTTTTTAAAACACCAACGTAGCTGGACTTTTTATTTTGGTGCAAGAAATGCACTGCTCACACCAACAGCTGGAAACTCTCCCTTTAGAACAAGGAGATGATTTTTCAACAATAATGTGTCACTTACAGCAACAGCTGGTCCTATAGGAGTAGGCAATGGTTTTTGAACAAGAATCTGTCCCTCTAAGCAACAGCTGGAAACTCTCCCTTTAAAACTAGGAGATGATTTTTCAACAATAATGTGTCACTTACAGCAACAGCTGGTCCTATAGGAGTAGGCAATGGGGTTTTTGAACAAGAATCTGTCCCTCTAAGCAGAAGCCTCTACCTAGTGCAGTCAGATCGCTCAAAGCAGCAGTATGTGAAATCTCAAATTACTCCCACAATCTGATCGTTGTGTACGATCCCACAATCTGATCGTTGTGTACGAACGTAACGATCGTTGTGTTAGGCAGGGTTTGATCTGCAATGTGTCACTCAAAGCAGCAGTATGTGAAATCTCAAATTACTCCAAAAATCTGATCGTTGTGTATGATCGTAATGATCGTTGCGTTAGGCAGAGTTTATTCTGCAATCTCCAACTCTAAGCAGCAGTATTTGAAATCTCAAATTCCTCCAACAATCTGATCGTTGAGCACGATCATAGCGATCGTTGTTTTATGCAGAGTTTGATCTGCAACTCAAAGCAGTGGTATTTGAAATCTCAAATTCCTCCAACAATCTGATCGTTGAGCACGATCGTAGCGATCGTTGTTTTATGCAGAGTTTGATCTGCAACTCAAAGCAGCGGTATGTGAAATCTCAAATTTCTGCAATCTGTCCTCAGAGCAACAGCACAGCAGTAGTAAAGTAATCTATCTTAGGATGCAGGATCAGATGTTGTTAAAATGTTTCTAATCTCTTCCTGACGCCGTCAGCTACCTCTCCCTACAGCTAACCCAAGAGCATGTGACTGCAGCATCAAGTGATTCCAGCTTATAAAGAGGCTGGGTCACATGATGCACTGGCCAATCACAGCCATGCCATTAGTAGGCATGGCTGTGATGGCTTCTAAGGGCAAACCAGTGAAACGCTTGTTGATTGGCTGCCCTGCAGCTTCTCAACACATGGAGTAAAATACCAGAACCCCGGACCGAACCCATACGTTTTTTGAAATGTCCGTGTTCGGGTCCGGGTCCCGGACACCCGAAAGTTCGGTACGGACCCGAACGTTACAGTCCGTGTTCGCTAAACACTATTTATAATAGAACGAGGTATATCCGTCCGGGCCTGGGGCTGAACCTCTTTTGAGGGATTTAATTGTTTGTAATATTTCTTCCTCAGTACATGGATTGTTTAATTTATCTATTTGTGTTATAGTTAGTGTTGGTATGGGGAATTTTTTTAACCAGGAGGATGTTTCGGATGGGTTTTAGGTGGTCGGAGCTGAGAGTAGGTCTGAAAAAAACTTTTTGAAAATGGATATTATTTCTTGAGTGATGAGTTGATTGGAGTTATTTTTAAGTTTATAAGCATGGGTGGGCCTTATTGATTGATTTTGTTTACGGAGCGAACATCGTTGAATACGTGTTGCTTGATAGGAAAAATTTTGCCTTGGACCAACGTAGTGCTTTTTCTGCTTTACATGTAAGTAATGGATCTAATTCAGTTTGTTTTTGGGATAACATGTTAAAAAAAAGAGGATCATGTGTATTAGTATGGTCTTTAGGTAACCTGTACACATTTTTATTTTTTATAGTTTGTCGCCATTCCACGAGCGTGCGCAATCTTAAAACATGACATGTTAAGTATGAATTTACTTGGCATAACATCATCTTTCACATTATACAAAAAAATTAGGCTAACTTTACTCTTTTCTTATTTTTTAATTCAAAAATGTATTTTTTTTCCAAGAAAGGCTGGGTCCTTAAGTGGTTAACTTGAAATGGTCTATTAACTCTTGGTTGACACATACATTGAGAGTTTTTTTTACAGCTGTGCATTAATTTTATGTGATTTGACCATATTTTTGTTAGGGCACATAGTAAGGGAAGAGTGGGATTTACACTCATATTATTTCTATTATTATATTACAAACATGATGGAAATTATTTTTTTATGCTTGTAGGAATGTTGAGACATTTGCAAAGTGATTTTTTTATAAATTGGCCCCTATATTTTATTTGTAAAAAGGAAAAACAAACTGCGCTAAAACCTAAATATACAAACAGCAGCAGCTCTCAACCCTAAGATACATACAGTTAACAATATAAAGAGATAGAAAGGAGCTGCACTACTAATGAAAAAATGAACAGATCTAATTAAGTATCATAACTCAAAAAACTGAAAATAATTCATAATACATAAAAATAAACCACACTGAAAAAAGTACAAATATGTGAATCGCTCTTCAGAGTAAATGAACCACTTGTCTGAAAAGTCTCAAGGTGTATATAACAAAATTAAAAAAGCAAAGTTCATAACCTTAAACAAAGGTGCAAATATGTGAATCGCACTTCAGGGTAAGTGAATCGCTTTTCAGGATCGTCTCAAGGTTTAGGTGACTGACAAACACAGCAGATCCCCCCACCACATAAATTTCACACTTACCAGATAGCAAGCGATATAGCGCTTGTGGTTATTTACCCAGCCCTGGTCTTTAGCTCCAATTAAATTCAGATGGCAGCTCTCAACCAAGAGATCTCCTACACTGGAACAAGATGGATGGTCTGGGGCTTAACCTCCCTGGCGGTATGATTATGTCATATTTTTGTTTAAAGATTTTTATTGAGTTTTCAACACTGTGTGCAAGGGAAGGCCTTACATCCTGCATGTAGAGAAGAGCAAACATATATCAAATGCAAGGACACTTGAGAGGAGACAACTTTAAACTAGAGTACTTAACGGGGGGGGGGGCGAGCCATCCCCCAACCCCCGCCTGGACACCCCATCTGGGATCAAGCTGTGTCCGAAGGGACGGCCGGGAACCGCGCCCCCCCATCTCAGGATTAGCATCAACCGCCCCCCAAAGATCCTGTGAGAAGAAGAGGATTTGCTCTTGGGCCCGTCTGGCCCTCTGTGACCATTAACAGATTAAATACTTGTGGTAAAGAACAGAAATCAACCATACAAAACAGAGGGAGAAAAAGAGGAGGAAAGCAGAGGAAGAATAAAGGGAGGAAAAGGAGAATAGGAAGAGGGAGAAAAGGATGAGAGGAACAAAATGGCCCCAGAGAAGCGACCCCTTAGAAGAATCTGGCCCTGGTTACAGGGGAGGGTTGAGATAGTTCCACCAGGGTTCCCACACACTGTGGAATTCAACAGACGAATCTAGGAGGATATTAGCACATTTTTCTTGTATCATGATCCAAGTGTTTTTCCTTTTGGCGGCATTGAAGGAGACCGTGGGTTTTTTCCAAGCCCTCGCCAAAGTAATCTTAGCTCCTAATAAAATGAAGTGGGTTAACTTTACCAGGGGCTTGGATAGACCCTCCGGCCTGTGATGAAGTAAAGCAATATCTGTTTTTTGGGGAATCTCCTGTCCCGTGATCTTCCTCAGTAAGGAAAAGATTCTGTTCCAAAATCCCCTGATTCTCTGGCATTCCCACCAGGTATGATAAAATGAGCCCTGGAGGTTACAACTCCTAAAACATAATGGGGAAGTGTTCGGGAACCTGATCGCGAGATGGGAAGGAGCCAAATACCAACAGACTATCACCTTCACATTGGCCTCCATCAAAGAAATGTTCACAATCCCCTTAAAATATTCCAGAAAAAGGGAGAACCATTTGTCCGCTTCCCGAGTCACACTCAGGTCCCTCTCCCAATTCCTGGCGTATGGAGGTTTGTGGGGATGATCCGTCAGTGATGCATATATCGTGGAAATGCCCCCTTTTTGGGTTGTGAGTTCCAAGCACCACTTCTCAAAGGAGGTGATGCCCCCTAGTGCCGGTTTAGTCCTCCATAGGGAAACGATGAAATGGTGAATTTGCTGGAAACTAAACCTTTCGGACTGGGGCATATCTAACTTATTGGAGCAATGTTCTAGGGAGATTGGACCAGAAGAGGAGAGAAAGTGACCTATTCTGTAGAGACCCTTATTGGTCCACCACCTGAAGGCGCGGATGTCCTGATCCCGAGGGAAGCGAGGGTTGTTGAAGAGATGCTGTAAAGGACAGATATCTGAGACTAAGCCCGAGGCCCCGAATAGAGAGTCGCACAAAGCAACCGGGTGGGATAGCGTAGGTGACAGGATCGCGGGTCTAGATTTTGGGGGGACGCAAACCAGGAAGTCTATGGTATTATGTAGGACTGCCTGTCTCTCTATCCCCACCCAATCCGGTCTGTTGGACTGAGCGTGGATAATAGAGAATTGAGCCAATTGGGCAGCCTGATAGTACCTTAGTAGATCCGGGACCCCCAGACCTCCTTGGTTTCGTCGCCGCAAAAGAACTTCAGCCTTACATTTGTAGCCCTTATTGCCCCAAATGAATTTTTTAATCTGGGATTGGAATTTAAGCAAGTGAGGTTTCTGGATAGGGATGGGGAGAGATCTAAACAGGTAAAGGATCCTCGGCAGAAGGGTAATTTTGACCAAGTTAACCATCCCCAGCCAGGAGAGGTCTAACCTCCCCCAGGTGGCGAGGTCGTCCTTAAGTTATTTAAATGGGGGGTAGATTATGTTGTACAAGAGATCAATACTAGCCGCTAAATTTATGCCTAGGTAAGGAATTTGGGTAGGGCTCCAGGAG
This sequence comes from Glandirana rugosa, assembly GCA_018402905.1. Lineage (NCBI taxonomy): Eukaryota > Metazoa > Chordata > Amphibia > Anura > Ranidae > Glandirana > Glandirana rugosa. Next base: position 327,659 of record BLSH010394920.1, read on the forward strand.
AAGTGGAACATTTTCTTAAGTTGTTGTGCAACATTCTCGGGAACATTAACATTAAGGGCGGCAGATTTCGTCATATTAACTCTCAAGTCCAAAGCACTACCATACTCCTGCAGGAGACGTAGAATGTTAGGGACAGAGACAAAAGGAGAGGGGATAAATAACAGAAGATCATCTGCAAAGAGGGCACATTTATGAGAGTGCGGACCACATCTCACCCCAAAGATACCGGAGTGGTTCCTTACAGCAATCGCAAGGGGTTCAATAGCGATGGCAAAAATCAGAGGGGAGAGCAGGCATCCCTGCCTGGTACCCCTGTGAATAGGGAGCTGGTCTGAGAAGTAGTTTTGCATTTTAATTCATGCTCTGGGGTTAGAATACAATGCATTGAGGGTCTGCAGGAAACAGGGGCCAAACCCCCATCGTCCCAGGACCTCAAATAGATAGGGCCATTCAACCATGTCAAATGCTTTTTGCAAATCAACTGAGAGAATAAACCCTTCCTGAGGCGCTCCACCATCCCACCCAGCTCTAAGGAGAGAGAGAAGGTCCACAGCCCTGCAAATCTGGTCAGATCCCTCCCTCCCCGGGATAAAACCTACTTGATCCTTATCCTTATCGGTCAGGCCTTGATTTATCAATCATGTGGTCTAGAGCTGTGTTGGAGTCCCCTCCTAAGATCACGGTGCCCTCAAAGTGGGGGAAAGGGAACCCAAGATGGACAAGAAAAATTGTACCTGACCCTGGTTTGGGGCATATTAAGAGATAAATGTGTATGTGTGGCCTCTGAGTTCCCCCACTAAGAGGATATATCTGCACTCTGGGTCTCTAATCTCACGTCTGGCTTGGAACCCCAACCCCTTAGCAAAGAAGATAGCCACCCCCCTCGTCTTGTCCTGTGCATTCACCAGGAAAAATTGAGGGAATCTCTCGTGGATGAATTTTGGGTTGTATTGAATAGGGAAGTGGGTCTCTTGGAGGAGAAGAACCTCCAAGTGCTGCGAGTGAGCAGACTGGAAGTACTTCCCATGCTTTAAAGGGGAATTGAGACACTAGTTTCAGAGTGTCTGCTAAATTAGGTGAGGGGGTCATGGTGACGGACAAGGTCTATATGCATCACTACGGATTTACTCACTCGCTCTCGGGGGGGGGAGGCTGGATCCACCTCCATCGAAAGCCATGAACTGGAGCCTCTCTGTCCCGCTGGTAGGAAGCCTCCCTGGGGCCTAGAAAGAAAGTAAGAGGGAAAGGAGGAAAAAAGAGAAAAGCATAGTAAGAAAACAAACAATAAGGGGGGTAGAGGAGGGAAGTGTCGGCCGAAAGCCGCCAGTCCCCCCCGAGTCCGGGGGGAGGAAGCCAATAATTTGGCTCCCGTACCCCCAGAATGGACGCAAAACCTCCACCTAATCGGCAGAGTCAAGTCTGCTCGAGGATAAACCATCGGATGGCGTCCAGGAGCAGAGGAAGGAACATGTCCACCGCTCCGTCCCCATACCAGCCTTATGCTTAATAAAAGATATGAATTGGGCCAAACCCCTAGGCATAACAAAACATTAAAAAAAAATTCAGGAGATAGGGCCCCCATGCCCCCCGGGTTGCCCCCTCCACCCCGATGCCCCCCCATGGCCCAGGGAATGTCTGACAGAGGGAGCCCCTGCCAGACCCCCGACAACTATCCATGTGAAGAGCCTCAGCAACCAGAGCATTATTAACTAATGCATAATTTAAGAAAACAGAATGAGTCAGGACCTCCATCCTGGATGACCTGGAAAGAGCCATATATATGGGGCTCGGCCGCCCAGGTCCAGACCCCACCCCCCACGTCATTCTGACAGGAGAACCCCCCAGAGGCCTAGGGGGAAGATGCAAAGATGAAACTGTAAAACTAACAACAGTTAACAGGAAACCTAAAGGTCTGGTGGAACATCATAATCAAACTGTTACGTAAATGTCAATCAGGAAGAGGTGTAGTTCCACATCATGGCCAGAGGAAAAATTAAACTTGGGTCAAGTCAGTCAGGATAAGAACAGAGTCGAAAGCATGGACCCAGGTGTTTAAGGAGGATGAGAGTCCTTAGATCTCTTGGTCTGTTGGTTTCGCCAAACCAGAGCGATTGGGCTTTGGGGTGAGGGGCACTTGGATGAGCTAGCGGTTTTTGAGTGCAGGTTGGAGGCAGGGTCAAGAGAGATCAGGCCCAATTTAACCAGCAATTGTTCTCCTTCTTGGAAGGCGCAGAAGCCGTAATTTTTGCCCTTGAAGGAGAAGGAAAGACGAAAAGGGAAGGACCACCAATATTTAACAGTTTTGGCTAAGGACCTCGAGCAGGGGCTTTAAGGCCCTCCATTTTTGAATGGTGGCAGAGGAAATGTCCGCAAACACTTGAATAGGATGACCCAGAAAGGACAGTTGGGAAGTGCCCCTAGTAATTTTCAAAATCTCCTCCTTCACTGTGTAAAAGTGTGGTTTGACCACAATGTCCCTGGGAAGTCCATCAGAAAGAGGGGCCTGGAGAGCTCTGTGGGCCCTGTCCAGTTCCAGCCTGTGGTCCGGAATATTAGGAACAATTTCTTTAATGAAGGAACGGACTGTACCATGAACATCAGTAATGGATTCCGGGAGCCCCCGGATCTGAAGATTGTACCTGTGAAAACGTTTTTCAAGGTCCTCAATTTTAGATAGGGCTGTGTCCAGCTGATCTTGTAGATCTTGGATGCGCAAAGTGTTTTGATTCGCTCTGGCTATTGTTTGGTCTGTCTTATGTTCTATGGCATTGATCCTGGAACCCAAGTTCTGGAGATTCGTTTGGATAGTGGAGGTTATTTGGGAAGTGGTCTGGGCCAGTCCTTTAGATAGCATTTTGGAAAAGGTTTCCATCATGAATTTAAGATCCAAATGAAGTGTCGGTGAAGGGGACCCCAAGATATCCGGGATGTTCAGAGTAGGGGCCCGGTCCCCTGCCGGGGAGGCAAACATCTCCTCTAGGGTCCTCTCTAGTAGAGATACTGTAGATGCTGGCGAAAGGATCTGGGGAATATTGGGATTGGAAGCAGGGGGTCCCGGGTCAGGCAGGATTTGCGATCCCCCCTCTGCCCCAGCATCCATGTCCTCAGTGCTGTCCTTTAGGTCAGGCTGGGTGACTGGGGGTATAGGAGAGGTTTTAGGAGATTGTTCCATAAAACCGGGGTGTTTGGAAATGTCTCTCCTGACCGCTGCTGCATACATGTGGAACAGAGCTAGAAAATGATCTCCTCGGTGAGGGGTAAGAAGGGGCTATTTTCAGCCCGAGGCTGCCAGGATGGGTAAAGCGAGGCCCAGGACCTGGGGGAAACAAAGTCAGGGCCACGGAGAGAGTTGGCAATTGAGGTGCTCCCAATAGCTCCTTTCTCCCTCCTCAAGGGAGCTTGCTGTAGGCAAGACTGAGGGGCCGCAGGGTTTCTCCCTCGAAATTGTGGGCCCTTCCCTGAGCTCTCCCTGAGGTTAGACCGATCCTCCCCCTCCCTGCTCTGAAAGGTGGGCGATTGTGAAATGAGGGGGCCCCTCTGAATCTGTCACTCTCTTATGGGGGGGTTTCCCGGTACCTCAATCAAGTGCGGAGGTCCCACGCTCCACGTGGCACTATGATGGCTGCTGCCTTGGTGTTGCTTACAGGCTCAGTCTCTGACCATCCATGGGGTCTGGGATCAGCCCTCTGACTCCCGACACGTCCCGGAGGGAGACCCCGGGGCACTGATGCTGGAGGGAATTCGGTCTCCTAAGAGGCTTCTCCCATCTGCGGGTGTCCCTTCGTATGTGTAGGCCGCAGCCACGGCCTTGCCTGACGGCTGCTACCGGCGCGATCCCGGCCAAGGATCCCACAGGGGATCGAAGCTTCAGGGGACGCTCCCGAGGACGTCAGCTGTCAGGAACCCATGGATGGCGGGGTGAGTGACCCGAATACAGGCTGCAGGCTGGCTTCTGGAACGGAGCGGTGCAGAGCCCCGAGACTACACTGCCATTTCGGAGGGCCGACGTATGCGCACTATGATTATGTCCTATTTTTGCGCCTCAAAGCGATACATTGATTCGCATAGGAATTTGGCGTTTTATATTGTAGGCCTGTAATTCTTAGGAATAACTTACTTATATCTGTCCAAACAAGAGTCTAGTAGACAATCATAAATTATAATATATATGAAAAAAAAATATATATATATATAATATAATAAATAACTATAAATAATTATCAAAAATAATAATCTAATAGTAGTAAAATGTATTCAATAATGTAATCAAGTCAAAAACGCTGAAATTTGCTCAGTTGCAGAATTGTCGCTGTTGTCACTTTCAGTGTCTGATGACAAATTTCATCACGACTCAGTATCGCTCAGTTCTGCATGTGATTCTTATTTACTATCGCTGTTTTCTAGCTGGTCAAAAACCGCTTTTGACGTAAAGGGGCGCTTTTTTAATGCCATGGACATTCTCAAGTTTCCAGGCAGAAAGAATGGCATATATAACATAAAAGTGCATGCAGGGCACTGGACAAAGCACTAGGGACAAAAGGGATGTGAAATGATTTTATACAGTAATGTAATCTTACATATTACAGTGTACTGTATGTGTTGTGTGTGTTTTACTTTTTGAATTTGCCACCTGGCTCCGCCCCCATGGGACTCAACTCTCGAAGGGAACGGAGACCGGAACCCAGAGGCATCGGGTGAAAGATTCTGATGGAGGACATAGCGGGGGGACATTGCAGGATCCAGGGGACAAGGTAAGTAACTGGATACTGCAATGTGATCCCGGGTGTAGCTCGAGGATACCGCTTTTGGTATTGAAAACTCACCCCGAGCCACACTCAGGATGACCGCCAGGGAGGTTAAAGTGGATCCAAGGGAGCCAATCTCAAAATGAACCAATAGGAAAAAAGAACTCGCAATAGCATAAAACCAATGGAACATTTATTAAAATAAGAAGTATTGCACTTTATTTTAATAAATGTTCTATTGGTTTAATGCTATGGCGAGTTCTTTTTCCCTTTTAGGTCATTTTCAGTCCCCTCTCTGAACGAGATTGGCTCCTTTGGATCCACTTTAAGTCCCAGACCATCCATCTTGTTCCATCTTGTTCCAGTGTAGGAGATCTCTTGGATGAGAGCTGCCATCTGAATTTAATTGGAGCTAAAGACCTGGGCTGGGTAAATAGCCACAAGCACTATACCGCTTGCTATGTGGTAAGCGTGAAAGTTATGTGGTGGAGGCATCTGCTGTGTTTGTCAATCACCTATACCTTGAGATGATCTTGAAAAGACATTCACTCACCCTGAATAGCGATTCACATATTTGCACCTTTTTTATGGTTATGAACTTTGCTTTTTTAATTTTGTTATATACACCTTGAGACCTTTCAGACAAGTGGTTCATTCACTCTGAAGAGCAATTCACATATTTGCACTCTTTTTTCAATGTGGTGTTTTTTATGTATTTTATTTGTACTTACCTTTTATAGGGTAGTTTACAAAACAATTACAGCACAGCAATGATATTAAGTTACCTACAAACATGAGTTAGTTACACAATATGGGTCATTTGGTGTAAGCAGGGCAATAAGAAGATTTTAATATATACCACTTGCTCATCAACTGGGTCCCTAAATCAGTAAGGATGGGCTCGGGCGTGTTCGCAAGGGAAGTGAACCCTGCACTGCGCCATTCACAGGCAGTGAGACATTTTCCCGATGCGCGGCTGCAGCGATCGGGGAATGTCTCAGTGCCTCTTATTATTGCAGTGCAGGGTTCACTTCCCGGTGGGCTCGGGCACGTGCACTTGCGAACATGCCCAAGCCCATCCTTAAAAATCAGGAATGTTGACTTTTGGCTTCTGAGAATTGGCTCAGCTTGTTTTGGTTTGGGAACATTGCACTTAACACATTCGTCTATAAATAAGCCTGTGCAAATCAGAAGTAATAATGTTGTTACAGTTACATTTCACAGAGAAACTAAAAAATAAAACCATGGACTAAGTTCTTTAATATAGTTACAGATTTTTAGTTTTACTTTCCGTGCTCTGCAAGGTTTTCCATAAGCATTTAAGGAAACGTTTTTATTTCTTTCATTTGCATGAAGTTATGTATAATTAATTACGAAGACAACATTTAATTTAATTGTATAATTTTCATCTATATTTTGTCTTAATTTGATTAATTTGATTGAATATATTTAAGCTACTTGTAAAATGTGAACTATGTGATACTACAAAAATGTTCCTTTGATTTATGTTAGTGTTTGCATCCAGAAATTGTTTAAGCTACGGGAATCTATATATATATATATTAAAGGAATAAATTGCTTTTTCTTAAAAGCTTGTTACAATAAACATAAATAATGTGTATTTCTAAAAACATCAGCTACTTTTTCAGTTTAAAAGTTATGTCAAATATTAACACCTAGAGGGGGAGGCAGGCTTCAAATCATGTAAACACTGTGATTGGCTGTCACAGTGGACATGTGATTGGGAGCAGAGGCGTAACTAGAACCTTCAGGGCCCTGGTGCAAGAAATTATGAAGGGCCCCCTGACCCCTGGCCAGGGCCCTTCCCTCTTCCCACTGATCCTGTGGCCCTTTACTCCCATTGTGGGTCCCTTTATTACGGTACTGCAGTGGGGCCCTTTCACAAGTTCTGCAGCAGGCCCCAGGGGGACCAGGGAAGCACACAGGGGTCCTGGGAACAGCAGAAGACAAGTAAACTGGATAGAGGAAAATGGAGGAGATTGGGTCCTCTAAATGCCACCCCCTCCATCCCTCCTATTCAGGTGTACAAGGGAGGCACATGGGCCCCCTGGACCATGGGGCCCGGTTGCAATTGCAACCCCTGCAACCCCTATCGTTACGCCCCTGATTGGGAGCCTACAGTAATAAACAATGACCAGGAGCTCTCGGTAACAACTTGACCACTGTGTTGGAAGTGTGGAGTGACTAGAGGCTCTTTGTGGATGCATAAGTGCAGCAACTGTGCATTAAGGCTCACCTGTCTTGCCACCGCATAAATCGTATGAGCAGTGAGAACAGCTTATGGGGACATAATCTTAATTTTCATTTAGTCCAGCAAAAGTTACATAAATGCATTAAAATATAAAAATTACACAGTAAGCATAAATTGAATGTGACATATATTACAATGAATAAATCAAAACCTATACAAAAATAAAATAAAAGTGCACAATTAAAAATAAATAAATAAAAATAAAAACAAATACAACTGTCGGAATTCTTTCAACTCAACGTGGGTTCGGTGTCTGAGACCTCCACTCTGTGGGAAGCTCATAAGGCTTTTTTTAGGGGAGAGTGCATATCTGCTGGAACTCATCTGAAGCATGAGTCCGCTCTTCAGAGTCAAACTCCTTTCACAGCTACAAGTGGTGAAGACCCTTCTTCTCCTTTCCCCCACTGTGAATCGTCTGCGCATTGTAATCTCTGTAGGCAATCGCCTCAAGTCTTTAGATCTGAGCAAAATTTCTAAGTCATTACTATGGGCTAGACAGAAGTTTTATGAGTATGCCAATAAGCCACACAAAATGCTAGTCCGTAGGCTTAAACCATGACCCTTTCTTTCCATCCCTGATTAGCTACTCCAGCCTGATGGTACTCCAACCTACAGCCCACAAGTTTTTCAGTTGATTTTTATCATAAACTATATAATTGCTTGAGTTCTGACCCTCATTCTTAATTTACACAAAGAAAATTTGATGCCTTTATTTCCTCTCTACAATTATCTAAAATCTCCTCTGCCCAATGCGCTATGCTCAATTCACCCATTACCGAGGAACAAATAGCAGAAGTCATAAAACATCTACCATTGCACAAATCCCCGGGACCCGATGGCCTTCCTTACTCTTACTACAACACTTTCCCCTCAATTCTATCCCAAAGCCGGGCAAGGATCCTTCCCTCTCTGACAATTACAGACCTATAGCACTTTTAAATTCAGATTATAAAATATTTACAAAAATTTTAGCAAATAGATTGTCCAGTTTGTTACCATCACAAATTCATAGAGACCAGGTAGGCTTTGTCCCCACTAGGCATGTAGGGGACAACACAAGACGTACGATTGCTCTTATAGATCCTCTGACCAAAACTAATCGCCCTGCCTTAGTGTTAAGCTTAGATGCCCAAAAAGCTTTTGATCGTTTTAGTTGGTTCATTTATGTTTGCTGTCTTGTCCCACTATGGTTTTTCGGGTCCCTTTATTAAAGCTTTGCAGGCACTATATTCAACACCTACTTCTCAAGTACAACTTTCCTCTCATCTATCACACTCATTCCCCTTAAGTAATGGTACCAGACAGGGGTGCCCTCTATCCCCCCTTCTTTTTGTTCTCAGTTTGGAGCCTCTTGCAGCTGCCATTAGATCCCACCCAGATATCCGTGGATTTTCACTGTAACAACGGGACTACAAATTATCTCTCTTTTTTTACTAACAATTACTCATCCTCACATATCTCTCCCTTCTTTACATGATATTTTATCATCTTTTAGCGTTCTATCAGGATTTAAAATAAACTCATCTAAAACAGAAGCTCTTCTAATATCCCACCAACCCAACTAGATTAATATATTTAGGTGTTCACCTCACTCCCTCCTTCTCCACTGTATATCAGGCTAACTACCCCCCCCCCTTTTTTTTTTCAGAAATCACTAGCTCACTACTTTCCTTTGGAAACAATTACTTTCCTTGCAAGAATCAATATTCTTAAGATGTCAAAACTTCCAAAATTGTTGTACTTATTTGAGACGCTCCCAATATCGATCCAAATGCCTCAATTGAAAAACCTTTAGTGTCTTAGATTTGTTTGGAATAATGTCTTCCATAGGATTGTGGGGTGTCGGTGCTCCAAGCCTTAAGAACCCGGGGGGGCCTGGGTACCCCAGATTTCATAAAAATATTATTATGCCACGCATTTAAGGGCAATCACTTACTGGACATCCAGAATGACTCCGAATCGGTGGTCTGAAATTGAAATGGGAGTTATGTCTCCCATACATCCCTGTTCAATGTTATGGCCCTCTTCTGATAGATATATGTCTCAATTGAGAAGCCTCTGCCTGGCTCCGATGTTGTTCATCTTATCAATTTGGAAACGTAGCTCTGAAAGGTATTCTTTGTCTTCTTCCTGCCCTCCACTGATGAATATACTCTTCAACCCTGAGATATCTGATAGCTTATCCTACAACCGCATGCTACGTTGGACCCAGGCAGGGAAATTCCAATTGCGACACTTGGGAAACCCAGTGACTCGTCTACTCATGTCCTTTGCTGAATTGCAATCTAAGCATAAAATCCCAAAAACACTGTTCTTCTCATATCTGCAAATTAAACATTTTTTTTCTTCTAAATCCCCATCCTTGTTTCTGGAAAAGCCGCCTGACTTTGAATTATTGTGTAATAAAGGCCCATATGAGCCTCATTTAATATCCTCCATACACAAAATACTCCACAAAACCGTCCCCCTATCGGACACCTCCCATAATTATATGAGAAAATGGTTGCATATTCTACAAAAACATGTTTCCTTAGCAGAGTGGGGCACAAATGGCACAAAAGGAGACTGCTTTTAAGATTATTCTATCCTGGTACAAGACCCCAGATATCCTACATGCTTGCAACCCAGAAGTCTCTCAACGGTCCTGGAGATGTAATGGGGACATAGGCACCCATTACTATATCTGTTGGGAATGTCCCCTCATAACCGATTTTTGGACTCTTCTGCAAACCTTATTATCTGTACATGATCCCTTAAACCCTATACACTACTTATTAGGTCTCTCTTACCCAGGAATTTCTAAGGCTGATAGGAGGTTAATGTCTATTGTATTGCTTGCAGCGAAACATGTTATTCCACGTAGCTGGTTGTCTGCCTCACCCCCATCCTTCTCACAAGTTTTGGTTATTCTAGCAGACATATGTAGGATGACAGCATTGATAGATGATTCAGTGCCAAAATTAACAAAAATATGAGAAGCTTGGGATGAATCTGATTATTGTGCAGAGAGAATATGTTTAGATGCATAGATTAATGCTCACTATACGTAATGTAACTTAAGCCTTGATGTTTAGGTAACAGACACTTCAATCCCCTTGGTGCAAGATTTATTGTTTTTCCTTTGTTCCTCCCTTTCATACTATTTTCATTTGATATTGAATATCTTTATTTGCCTGTATAATTTGTTATACTCACTTGTTGGCAACTTAAACTTAATATTTGTATAGGTACAGGTATATGCACCTGAGCAACATAGCCACAAGATTTGGTTTGTACATGTATATGAGGCTTCTTATGTTCGAAGCATATTTTCCTTTTTCTTTCTTTGTCAAATTAAAAATTTCAATATAAATATAATAAAAAAAAAAAATACATAAATACAAAATGAGAGTCCATTAGCATGCAATACCCAGCACCATGTTGTGATACAGAAGTGTTCAGTTCTTCACTTTTAAACCATTGCTCACAGCTCTTCACCACTCGTGGTCAAGAGGCAAAATGCAATTTAAGTTTTTCAAGGGTGATTCTTCTTTAAGGTTTTATCCCTGATCCTCCTCTCTTATAGTTACCAAGCACTCTTGGCCCAGGTTCAAAATGACAGTGGGAATGAACTCACACAATTTCATTCCCACATGTCAGTCCTGACTTCGGGGGTAATTTCAGAGACATCTGTGCAGGTTGCTGCACAGATGTCTATGAAAATCACACCCCAAAGTCACCAAAAGTAGTACAGAAACTACTTTTGGGAATTGGTGTGGCGCCACAAATGCGGACAGTGCAAAATTCGGACAGTGCCATTGCCGGCAATTGCCGCCAATTTGGCATGCAATTTGACATGTCAAATTGCATGCCAAATTGCTCCAATGGGAACCTAAGCTCAAGATAATAAAGTTGAAAATGTCATATAAAAGTATCATAGTGTAGTATTTATTAAAAGGATAAACAATATAAATGAAATAGGAATAAAACTCATATTTTTTAGGGCCTCTATACCGACATCAGTGTATACAGCTTGTAAATTGGTGAAATGTACGTTGAAGTGCAAGGACCGCTACTTCCAGGTCCTGCATGATGTCCCATCTGGTTTGAGATCATGGCTTGGAACACACGCTGATCAGTGAGAGTGATACGGCAGGAGACTTTGTGCTGTTACAAGCTGTATACACTAGTGCTGGTATAGAGCTACTGTAAAATGTGAGTTTTATTCCTATTTAATTTATATTGTTTAACCTTTTAATAAATACTACACTATGATACTTTTACATGGCATATTTTTGTATATGTTTTGACTTATTTATTGTAATTTATGCAACATTCAATGTATGTCCCATGCACAGCTTCCTGGCTGATGAATGCAAATGTTCCTCCAGTATTTTTTGATAACATACTGCATGCATCTTGCCCTCAATTTTGACCAAATTTCCTGCGCCTTTGTAGCTCACACATCCCCAAAACATCAGCAATCCACCTCTGTGTTTCACAGGTCTTGTTGACTCCTCTCCAAATGTAGCAATTATCGTTGTGGCCAAAAAGCTCAATTTTGGTCTCACTCCAAATGACTTTGTGCCAGAAGGTTTGAGGAATGTCTCTGTGCTGTTTGGCGTATTGTAAGCAGGATACTTTGTGGCATTTGCGTAGCAATGGGCTTTCTTGCGACCATGCAGCCCATCTTTCTTCAAGTGCCACCCTATTGTGCATCTTGAAACAGCCACACCACATGTTTTCAGAGCATCCTGAAGTTATTTGTGGATTTTCTTTGCATCCCAAACATTTTTTCCTGGCAGTTATGGCTGAAATTTCAGTTGGTCTACCTGACCGTGGTTTGGTTTCAACGAAACCCCTCATTTTCCACTTTTTGATTAGAGTTTGAACACTGCTGATTGGCATTCTCAATTCCTTGGATATCATTTTATATCCCTTTCCTGTTTTATACAGTGCAACTACCTTTTCCCGCAGATCCTTTGATAATTCTTTTGCTTTCCCCATGACTCAGAATCCAGAAACGTCAGTGCAGCACTGGATGGAAGATGCAAGGGTCTTTCAGGAGTCCAGAAACTCATTGCGCTTTTATACACACACACTAATTACAAGCAAACAGATCACAGGTGAGGATGGTTACCTTATATAGACATTCAAACCCCTTTTTGTCAACTTGTGTGCATGTTTTCAGGCCAAAATCACCAGGGTATGTAAACTTTTGATCAGGATCATTTGAGTAGTTTCTGTTGTCATTATGATTTAAAAAGAGTAAACACAGTTGATTGATAATAAATGGCGTCAGCCAAACACTAACCATGATTATAAGAAATGTTTTTGTGTTATTCATATTCTCTGAAAAATGGCCAAGAAATCATCAATTCTGCCAGGGTGTGTAAACTTATGAGCACAACTATAACTGGCTCTGTGAGTGATGCTTTATAATTGGCATTGCAGTATTAACAAAGCCAGTTGTAAAGTATTACTTACAGAGCCAGTTATAAAACATTACAGAGCCAGTTATAAAGGAGTTTTTCTTAATAACTGGCTTTGTGAGCAGTCCCGTATATCTGGCTTTCGCCCCAATCTGTCACATTAAACTAAAAATGGTACTGTAACCGAATCCACACATCCTGGATCCCCAAATCACATTACCAACAGCCCCCTGAATGCCTGTCTCCACCCCCCCCCCCCCGGGTTGCTCAGTCTGAGATGCCCAAGCCTATTTTTTTTCTCCATCTGGGCCTGACCATAAACTTCTATTATATCT
>BLSH010394920.1:418286-432817 GCA_018402905.1 Glandirana rugosa
AGAGAAGGGGGAGAAGGGGACACTAACCTATCATTTTCCTTTTCGTCGTGCGACCACTAAGGTACACAAACAGTGAGACGAGAGAGGAGGAAAGTAATACGACAAACAATCGTTTACTCGTGACGTCGGTTTTAATGACCCAAGAATACGAAGAAGAGGGAAAGGTTCAACCGATATGTCATCTAACGTTCATCGACCATGACCCAGTTTAACACCATGAACGTGACAAACGTAAATCTTTTTTTTATGTTAATAACTATATAATTACTTATACTTCGACGTAATAAACGCCGGAAAATGTCATATAACCGACCCTCACAAACAGCATAATGAAAGGAGGAGAGAGCAGAGTGACAAACACATGGAATCACCAGCGTGCTGCTTTTCCTTTTACTATCCAATCACAGGGGAAGAGGGGGAAGAGACAAGATCTGTAATTGTAACTTAAGCCAGTATTAAACCCAAATATAAACATTTAATATATTGCAGTTTACCAATTCTTAGATTTGATGGCTGCATTTGTTTTCTATTTTAGGCTTTCTTTCTTCTATTTAAATCAGGCAATCCAGCCAGCAAGTCTGTTGTTTTTCACAAGCTCAAGCTCCCCAGCAGAATGTATCAGTTTACATGGATGAGGCAAACAATTCAACATTGGCAGGGGTAATTAAAATGATCCGCTTTTATTTATTCATGCAAAACACTTCCCAAAAGGAAAAAAAACAGTTTTCTGTAACTGATTATAAATTGTGAGTTGGAGTTTGGTTTCAATTTGTTAGTGTAACTAAATCTGCTGCTATATTTAACATTACCTTTGTCTCAGATTGACAATGCTGCTTCCTATTCTCATTCATCCAGAGTGGGGGCACTCTAATACAGGAGGTGTGTTACTGGCCAGATCACCAGGTGAAAACAGAGGGAAAAAGCATAAAAAAAAAAAAAGTAATGCAGCCAGCACATCTAAAGATTGGTTAACTGAAAAATAATAACATTTTTGGTTTGGGTGTAACCACTTTCAGACCACGTTGCGTACATTTACTGCTGCAAGGTGGCAGCATAACGCAAATTGCTGTCTATGAACGGCAATTCGTGCACGCGCGGCTAGGGGGGGTGAGCGCGCCCCGCCGGTGGCACGCTCTCGTGCCTGCCGCAAGCTCCAGGAGTGTGGCCGGGGTTCGGGCAGACTCGATGTCCACCGGCGAACCGCAATCGCTTACAATAGGAGAAAGTGAGGAACTGCCAATGTAAACACGGCGGTTCCACGCTCTGACAGGGAACATAACAATGATCTACTAATCCCAGTCACTGGGATCAGTTAGATCTGTTATGCCCCTGCCAGCCCAGTCCCCATACAGTTAGAACACATACAGGTAACACAGTTAACGCTAGATTGCCCCCTGCAGGTTAGCCCCTTCCCTGCCAGTGACAATTATACAGTAATCAGTGGCTATTTAAATTTCTGATCGCTGTATAAATGTCAATGGTCCCAAAAAAGTGTCAAAAATGTCCCACAAGTCCGCCACAATACCACAGTCCTGATAAAAATCTCAAGCTAGAAAAGTTAATGGCTAAGGAGATACGCTCCTACTGGGATGTAAAGATTCTCTCCAAATATATAAAGGTACAACAAATACCCCGTGGTCTTCGCATAACGAAGTTTCCTTCTTTTGAACTTTTTAATGACAGTTATGCCCTGTACACACGGGGCGACGATCGTACATACGATCGTCGAAAATCGTATGTTGCATAATGTAAATAGCATACTGACGTGCACCCGACGGTCGTACATACAACTTGCGGCCGGCCGAACGTGATGACGCGAACGAGGAAGAGGAAGTGCTGGTATCGTAGCGTCACCCTTTGGGCTCCTTCATCTAATTTCGTGTTAGTTGAAGTGGACTTGGCGCATGCGTGTTTAGCACAATACAACTTGTTGTACCCAACTGCTCTACACACGATACAACGGTCGTATGCGAGCTTGTTAGTACGACCAAGTTTTGTAGCCTGCTCATACAACTCCCATGTACGACCGTCGTATGTTCGACTGTTGAAAGTGCGCATACAAACGATCGATTTTGCATACAACGGTCGTGAGTACGACGTGTTGAATGCGATCGCCGTCCCGTGTGTACGAGGCTTTACAAAAAAGAATGGACTGAGACCCTCTCAGCTTGTTCACTTAAATTGATCCAAATCATTATTGACTCAAGGACTGAGGAATTGAGCAAACTTCAGAGTGAGATTGCAGATATTCAGAAGGATATTGTCCCTATGCAAGCACACAAGAACTTTGTGATGTGTGACTTCTAGTTAAATAAAAAACTTGATAAACTGGAGAGGGAAGTTATCTCTGGCAAGAATGACAAGAATGACAAACTAGGCAGGGATAGGATGGGCTATGATGGACTATGAAGGAGGTATGGTTTATGTGTGGAAAAAAAATGTTTTTTCCAGGCCGACCGCGCAAATCATCTATCAAAAGGAATGTCAGCATCTCTGACATACAGGCAGACACCTTGAATGATAAATTAGCAGTCACGGCGTCCGATGGATACATCACACCATCCTGGTGCTGTCATCCGCACAGCTCGCCCCCAGTCTTTAAACAGGAGGGCCAGAGGTCCACACAAAAAGAAGGACAAGAAAAGTCACGTCCAAGAACCAGGAGAGGGGGTCGCAAACACAGGCGAAGGGGCCAATGCATGCTATCCATTAAGGGATCACATCCCGAAATTATTTCCAATGTGATAAATGTTTCTCAGACACCACTTGACGATGTTGAAATTTCACTTTTATCCAGGAGTTTAAACTTTTGTCCAGACTGGCACTTTGACCTTTTTCAAACCATTCTGGATGTTAACAAATTTGTCCGGACACTTACTCTGATAAAACATTTCTTTCAAGATACCACCAATTCTACACGGTCCAATGAGGAGCCCTCTGAGTTTGAAGTCCATCCGGGTTAGTCATTTTCTTCTCCCCCTTGTTTTACTGAGCCTTGTGCTATTTGTGATCTTGAGGATTTTCCCTCAGAGTCTGTGTCTTCTCCCCCTGATCTATTAGGGGGCCACGCTGGCATTCCATTTAAACTTAGGTCTGACTTTTACCCCATAGGGTCTAGGGGCAAAGACATGAACTTATACCAGAAATTGGTGGAGAAGGACTTGATTCACCTGGCTAGGCGGGTGGGGGGTCCGGTCAGGAATGGCAATTTAACCAAATTGGAAAGACTGGCTCTTACCAGACTAAGTGAGGATCATAATATTGTTATAAAAAAAATTGACAAAGGGGTTCTGTGATTGTTTTGGATTCAGTTGGTTATCAGCAGGAGGCCTAATGACAGTTAAATGATGAGAGCACATATATTAGGCTTAAGAGGGATCCCACCCCGAGCTTTAAAAAGGAATTACTCTCTTTACTCAATAGGGCAGTAGATGTGGGGTTTTTTTCATCAGAGGAAGCTGAAATGTTGGTCCCGGAGGCAGCTATCATTCCAATCTTTCACCATCTGCCCCTAACGGGCAGACCCATTGTAGCCAGCATTGGTTCTCTCAATGAACGGCTAGGCCAGTGGGTCGATCACCAACTTCAACACCTGGTCATGGATCTGCTACCAAACAATTATTGACAGATTTACAACATTTCAAGTGGGATTGTGATAGTGTCTGGATCACGTGTGATGTGACCAGCCTCTATTCCTCTATCCCCCATGCACTTGGCCTCCAGGTGGTTTCCTATGTCCTGCAACATCACAGTAGCGATTCCCTCATTCATCAGGAGTTTAAACTACATAGTTTAGAATTTCTACTGACCCACAATTTCTTTATGTTCGATGGGGACTTCTACCTCCAGAAGTGCGGGGCCTCTATGGGGGAAAAATTTTCGCCCTCCCTCTCCAAACCTCTATATGGGGTGGTGGGAGAGGTCCCGCATTTTTGGGGCTGGTTGTCTCCATCAAGCTAATATAAAGTTTTAATAATAAAAATATAGGAACCTAGCAAAGGGTTTTTTTTTTGGACTGAATAGCATATTCAGCATTGATAAATACATAGGTATATCATATATGAGATTGCGCCCCTCCATCACATCAACACAAATACATTCGATTAAAGCATGTTGATAAGTCTGCATGGTTCATGACCTGTATTCCCAATATAGGGTAAATTTGATAACCATCTTGTGGAAAAAGTAAGCTGGGTATGGCAATTGGTGGCAGCTGGTGGCTCTACGCATTTCGTGACCCTTTGTCACTCATCAGGAGCAAGCTCGTCAATTTTCTAAAATAGGATTGAGGTAAATGTCAGTAGTAAATGGGAGTATTGGAAAAAAAGGGGCAGGTGATACTCCCCCAAGTTAACAATATCCCCAGGGTCCAACTTACTGCATCCACCAGACGGCAGTAGATGGGAGGGGCGTAAGGGATGCCCAGGAGCGCCCCGGTCGGGAGTTGAGGCAGGGAGCATGGCGGCAAGGACCACCCAAAGCGAAGTCCCACTAAGGACCGGGCATCTCCAGAGTGGTGTGCACCTGGTGAATGAAAGCATGTGAAAAGACAAATGGAAGGGCTGATGTATGAGTGAGGAAGTGAGTAGGAAAATCGGAAGACAGGGAGGATGGAAAGAGTGTGTGAAAATGCTAGAAAAGTGAATGGTGATGAAAATGGTGACTAGAAAAGCAGGGGAAAATATAGAAGATGGAAAGGAAACTAAGGAGAACGGGAAAGGGGGGAAGAGAGGGGGAGTGAGGATAGGGATATGTGAAGAGAGAGAGAAGTGATGCGTGCCATTGGCTAATGAGATGCAGTATGGATGATGATACCTGTGAAGAGTGTAAACAGCAGATACTCCCGCCCCTTTCCCTTTCCCCTCCTCTCCCCTCCCCTTTCTATTTCTCCTTCATTTCCTTTCCATCTTCTATACCTTCCCCTCCTTTTCTAGTCACCATTTTCATCACCATTCACTTTTCTAGCATTTTCACACACTCTTTCTTTCTCCCCACTTCTGATTTTTCCACTCACTTCCCTACTCATACATCAGCCCTTCAATTTGTCTTTTCACATGCTTTCATTCACCAGGTGCACACCACTCTGGAGATGCCCGGTCCTTTGCGGGACTTCGCTTTGGGTGATCCGTGCCCCCTGCCTCAGCTCCCGACCGGGCGCTCCTGGGAATCCTTTCCGTCCCTCCTGTCTACCGCCACCTGGTGGATGCAGTAAGTTGGAACATGGGGATATTGTTAAAGTGGTTGTCAACTTGTGACAACCACTTTAACCTACAGGTAAGCCTATGATAAGGCTTACCTGTAGGTGCACTGCATATCTCCTAAACCTGTAGGGTTCAGGAGATATGCAGTGTTGAAGCTGTGCCAATGTCATGCCAGCACATGAGCAGTGAAGGAACGGCCTGTGTGCCGTTCCTCCACTGCGACCGTGCCGTAACTGGCGGCTCCTGCGTGCATGTGCGGGGGTGACGTCATGCGACTCTGGCCAGTCACAGCGCCGTAGTCGTGGCCCCGGAAGGCAAAGGGGCAGAAGATGGACGCCGCCAGGAGAGGGGACATCGCTGGACGCCGCAGGCTTCGTTTGCAGATAAGTGGCACATAATGGGTTACTATGCGATGCATAGTAGCCCATTATGTTTCTACTTTACCGGGGGACATAGAGGAAGTAAACCCAATCTGGGTTTACTTCCTCTTTAATTAGGGGTAGTATCACCTCCCCCTTTTTTTCAATTCTCCCATTTACTACTAACATTTACCTCAATGATATTTTAGAAAATTGACAAGCTTGCTCCTGATGAGTGAAACGCGCAGAGCCACCAGCTGCCGCCAATTGGCATACCCAGCCTACTTTTTCCACAAGATGGTTACTAAATTTACCCTATATTACCCTATATTCGGAATACACGTCATGGACCATGCCGACTTATCAACATGTTTTAATCCAATGTATTTGTGTTGATGTGATGGATGGGGGCAATCTGATATATGATATCTCTATGTATTTATCAATGATGAATATGCTATCATTTTTTATCAATTTGATTGAACAGTGATTATGTAATGAAATATTATTATATTATTATATTTTTTTCGTTCATTAATAAATTGTTTTATCATATCCATCCAATGTCTCTTCTCGCATACGTGTGTCATTTAAAGTCCCAACCCCCCCCCCCCTTTGCTAGGTTCCTAGAGTTTTATTTTCATCGATATAGGGATGGAAGCATGTGCTTTTAACTAGCCACGTCTTCATCTAAAGTCCCAATTTCCTCCCCCACCCCTTTAATTTAATATAAAGTTTTATCGTCGCTACATAGACGGCCTGGTATTTATTTGTAATAAGAATGTGGGTGACATTGGCAGGTGGCTTGCTTATCTTAACAACAATACCCTCAATTTATGGTTCACTGGGGTTCTTGATGCGGCACGGGTGGAGTTCCTTGGTGAAGTTTTGGAAGGGAGAGATGATTTTGTATTCTCCAGATTATATAGGAAATCTACTGCTAGGCACTCCATCCTAAGGGTGGATTTGCATATAGTATACATTATCCCCTGCACTGCCTGCCACATCCAGTATGTGGGTCGTACGACCCGCAGACTGCATGATAGACTCAATGATCATCTTCATGACATAGAATCCAATAAAGCTTCCAACTTGGCTAGACATTGGAATTCTTGTCATAACAAGAATGCTGATAGTCTCTGCATTCAGGGTGGTGAGAAAATTATCATGCCCTTCAAAGGGGGTGACAGGTTCAGACTCTTGTGCAGAAGGGAGTTATTTTGGATTTTTCATATGAACACTAGAAAACCGCATGGGTTAAACTTTGAATGGGATGTATCTAATTTTTATGAATAGTTATACGCCTCCCTTCTGTGCTTTTGTTCTCTTCCCTGTCACCTGCGATCCCATTTATCCATACGGGGATGTACTTTTTTTGGACGTTTACGTGCCCTCATGCGTTTTCGTCTGGTTTCCTTGCCAGCTGTCTTTTCTTTTGCAGTTCTTGGAAGGGGGTAGGTGCCCAGTTTATTCATTCAGACTGCGTGATAGACTCAATGATAACCCTCATGACATAGAAACAATAAAGCTACTAAGGTGGCTAGACATTGGAATTCTTTTCATAACAAGAATGCGGATAGTCTTAGCATTCGGGGTGCTGAGATAATTCTCATGCCCTGTAGGGGGAGTGACGGGTTCAGATTCTTGCGCTGAAGGGAGGTATTTTGGATTTTTTGTAATAACATTAGAAAAACCCCATGGGTTAAACTCTGAATGGAATGCATCTCATTTTTATGAATAGTTTTATGTCTCCCTTCTGCGCATTTGTTCTGTTCCCTGTCACTTGTGATCTCATTTACCTATATGGGGATGTACATTTTTTGGACGCTTACGTGCCCTCGTGTGTTTTTGCCTGGTTTCCTTGCCAGCTGTCTTCTCTTTTGTAGTTTTTGGACGGGTGGTAGGAGCCCGGTTTAGTCATATAAATTATGTTAGTCATGGTTCTTTCTTTACTATTTTTGTAACACATAATAATTCAATGGAGTTTTTTCTTTGGGTTTTCAATAAGGACAATTCATGTGTACACACTAGTTGTGACACAATTTTTATCATGTTTATCGATAGTTCTTACTGTTCTATTGTTTCTTTATATTATGTGTTTACTAGTAATGTACCGTATGGGTTTGTCCGTATATGTTTTCCCATTGCCTGTCACCCTTGGCCAATGGAACTTTCTTGATTATTATATCTCCATTTATGTTTCCTGAGTCACAATCATTACTGTTGTCACAACAATTTTTTGATTCAATAATTTTTATTAATGAGTTTCAGCGTGTACATCAATAACAGAAGAAATAAGTTGACATACTTTAGTCGTGTAAAGGGCAAAGCATACAGGGCCTTCGGAGGAGGGCATATACGTTGAACAAAATACAGTTATCTATGAGACAGGAACCTTAGACCCGTCAACAATGCTAGGTTTAGCTAGATGGACTCTACCTCATGCCTCCAGCCACCCCATAGGGATCAAACTGTAGCTGGCAGGACGAGGTAGCATTGCCCATTTACATTCACCTTTTGAAGCCTGTAATAGTATTGAGAAATAAGTTAAGCAGTAAACATTGTAACTTTGCTTTCAGACGTAAAGAAGTGTCCAAAATACATTGCATAATGTTACACAATGTATTGTGACCCAAAAGGGCTAGAAAAGATCAAAGGATAATATATTTATTTGATTAACCATGCTACTTAAAAGTCTTTATACTGTATGTTTGCGTGTCGGAGTACCATAGATGCCAGGGTGACCATTGCCTGAGTGACTTTTGAAATTGCTCTACGGAGAAGGCCATCATCATCTCATATGAATGGTGCGTGTCGATCAAGGCTAACACCTCTGTGGTGGTGGGGGGTAGAGGGTTTTTCCAGTTTCTAGTAATGGTGAGTCTAGCCGCCAAGAGTATGTGGGTAATTGTATGTTGTGAGAAATGTGGGAGGGTATCTGTGTCGAGAGATAGAAGAGCAAGGCCAGGGTTTGATAGGATTTTTGCTTGGGCGATAGTAGAGACGACAGCAAAAATATCTTGCCAGAATATTTGAATTTTTGGGCATCCCCATGTATGTGTAGAAGATCTCCTTTTCCTCCACAGTTTCTCCAACATTTATTTGAGAGCCGTGGATTGAGGTGAGAAAGTTTGTCTGGGGTTAAGTACCATCTTAATGTGATTTTTGTGGAGAGCTTCCGCAGTGCAGAACAACATGTGGCTTTCTGAGTTACTCTGGTTGCTTTTGACCATTGTTCCTCAGTGAAAGATTGGCCCAGATCTTTTTCCCATTGTAAAATTGAGATCGATTTGTGAAATACCATTTTTTGCTGGAGTATATTGTAAAAGATGGTGATTCCCTTTAGGGGTGGGGTTTTGGATGTTAATAAGGACCAAGCTTGGGCTTGTATGACTTGTTTTACAAATGTATTTTGGGAGAGGCAGTGTCGGATTTGTATGTATTTGTATTGGTCTTGTGATGGGAGTTTAAATTCTCTCTGAAGTGAGGAAAAATCTTTGAGTAAATTATTTTGGTATAGGTTGTGGATAAATTTGATTCCATTGTGTACCTATGTGGAAAGGGATATTTGGGCGATGAGGGGGTTCATAGCAGTTAGGGGAATTTGTAGAGGGATGTTTGCGGGATATTGTTTAGCTTGTTGTATTAAGTGTTTCCATGCTTTGATTGTGGCTAACATGGTGGGGGGTAGATCGGATGGAGTACGTGCTCCTAGTTGTGTTCTATATAACCATTCAGTCAATGGATAATGGGTGTCATAGGAGGCTTCTATTTTACCCCAGGTCGTGTGTGGGGATGGTGAGAACCATTCTTTAAGTTGGGTCAGTGGAGTTGCTATGTAGTAGTCATAGAAGTCGATATATCCCATTTCCCCATGCAATCTATTTTTAATTAGTTTGTGGTGTGCACATCTGGCTTTTTGGCCGTTCCAGACAAGTTTGGATAATATGGATTGTAATGATTTAAAATAGTTGGGTGGGATTGGTATTAGTACTGTTCTGAATAGGTAGATGATTTGAGGTAGGTATATCATTTTAAATGCTGCTAGTCTCCCTGACCATGAGAAATCCTGTTTGGTTAATTTTTGCAGTTCAGTTTGTAGTTTAGTGCGGATAGGGATGTAGTTGAGCTGGAATAGGGACTTGTTGGATCTCGTGACCTGGATGCCCAAGTAAGTTATGCTAGTGTCTGCCCATGCATATGGGAACTAGTGTTGGAGAAGGATTTGTGTTGTAGAGTCAATTCCTATGTCCAGGATGTTTTATTTGGTTTCATTTGCCTTGTAATAAGACACATCTCCAAACCATTGTAGTACTTTTTGTACTTCTGTAAGGGATGATGATGGGTAGGTTAAAATTAGGATGACGTCATCCGCGAAAAGGGTAATTTTATGTTGGTGGGAATTGATTGTCATTCCCGTTATTCTGGAGTTGGATCTGACGTGTTCAGCTAAGGGTTCCATGACTAGGTTGAAAATCAAGGGGGATAAGTCACAACAATTTTTTACATGCGATTCTGGTGAAAATGGTTTAATGATCTTTAGGGGTATAGGTGTGGGGTCCCATGCTCACACTTTGTGAACATTTGCACACAGGTAATTTTGTACCTTTGTATTCCACATATGTTCATTTATTTTGTTTGTATCTTCTACGTATGTATATTTTTGTAGAACGGGCCTGCCGTGCTGCATTGGGGATCAGCCCTTTGCGTTTTTTCCAACTTCACAACATTCATTTTGGTCAGTTTGACCGGCAATTAATTGGCTAATTGGGTGAGGCATGGGCTGATCACCTATGGATACGGCCATGCCCACTCATTTACATTGCTTCTACAGAGTATATATGCGTGTTCATTATGTGCACATATTTAGGCTATGATTAAACACCATGTGAAGGTGTGAAATGCATTAGCCTGCTGGGACTTGTAGTCCTCCACTGTCTGCATGTGGTATTTTTAATGAATAAAGGAGTTTGCAGTGGAGTGCGGCCTTCCAGCCTTCCCTTGTTTCCAGAAATCGCAGATTGCCACCATTATTAGTAAAAAAATAAATAAATAGTAAAAACGCCATAGATGAATTCTCATGGTTTGTAAACGTGGCAACTTTTGCGCAAACCAATCAATAAAAGCTGATTGAGATTTTTTTATCACAAATATGAGGAAGAATATATATCGGTCAAAACTGATGAATAAATTCGTTTTTTTTAATATTTTTTTTGGATAGATATTATACCAAAAAGTAAGAAACATTGTTTTTTTTGCAAAATTGTTGCTCTTTATTTGTTTATAGTAGTGATCAGAAGTGACACAGAGGTGATCAAATACCACCAAAAGAAAGCTCTATTTGTGGGAAAAAAAGGACGCCAATTTTGCTTGGGTACAACGTCACACAACCACGCAATCGCCAGTTAAAGCGACGCAGTGCTGAATCGCAAAAAGTGCTCTGGTCCTAACATGGGAAGTCCTTCCAGGGCTGAAGTAGTTAATATCACTGGAGACTGGAGAGGAGAAAATCTGGTCATCTGCTATGCAGTGCTGTGCAGGGCAGAAGAGCTGTGTAAATCTTAGGACTGGATAGACAAAAGTACAAATCCTTTGGTAAGTAGAACATTTTTCCTATATGTATTTCTTCTGTGTATTAAGCTGTTTCCAGTAGTGCAGTGGTAAGGGCTAATTGGATAGACCTATAAGTAAAACACAACACCCTTCCCCTGTGCATGCACAGCTGTAAGGGTCAATCACTAAGCCTTGTACACACGATCCGATTTTCAGACGACAGAACGTCTGTTTTTTGTTGGATGCTCGTCTCAAGTGAAGAGCATACTAACAATACGAAAATTTTCATATGACCAAACTCAATGTCAGAAGTGATGTAATGTTTTGAACATTTTTGCATCTTTTTTTAGTTTCTAAGCATGCGTAGTCTCGGTCGTATGATTTTTTTCGTACAAAAAAAGTACTAGCGGAACGAAAATGGGATGAAAAAAATCTACTAGCCTGGACATCCAGCTTTTGTCTGAGAAAAATCAAAATCCGCTGTCAAAAGGATGGTAAAAATTTCGGAAGACAGGCTGTCAAACTAAAATTCCCGTCCGAAATTTGCATCGTGTGTGCGGGCCTTTACAGTAACAATGGTGTGCTACACAAGATAATTACTGGCAGAACACACAAATCTCATAGACAATTCTGAGATCTGACCATCTGTTATTTAAAATAAATATATATGCTCGTCATTTGTGCATTTCCCTTGTATTGGAATCACAGTGTCCCTCTGAACAGCATATATGCTGTAAATAAAATAAGCTTTTTTTTTTGTCTTTTCTGTCTTTTCTCCTACTGAGCACAGATATTTTTACTTCCATTCTTTCATGGGCTACAAGACAGAACAATACTATCAAGGCACCTCCATACATTTTTATTATTTTACTTTCTTTTCAATATGGTAGTAGTAGCATCATAAATTGTGTGACTCTGTATGAATCTCTTTTACATCCCAGAAACTAAATGGATATGTGGATTTATACATATGGCTAGGTAGGTAAAATGAGAGTAGTAATTCACCCGCAAAACTCTTGCCGAAATAAATGGTAACACTGACCAATCTTTCTGCCGTGTTTTAAAGGCGCTGTCACTAAATCTGTCTTAGTCCTGTTCTTCACATCACAGCGATTGAAAGAGTTTGATGTGTGTTTATTTATTTTTTTTTTTTTTTTGGGGGGGGGGGGCCGTATTTTAGTATACTTTAACCCAGCAATGAAATGAAATTTATCAAAAGTTACCAAAGAGCACAATGCTATTTCAGCTGTAAGAGGGACATATTCAATTGGTAGTGGCAGCAATAAACTGTGCTCAAGACAAGGACACTCAGAAATAATCCAAGCAGGATCATCCTGAACTTCAGCAAGAACTAAATTCAGCAAGATTGAATTGCAAACAGAGGGCTTTGTACACTCACCGGCCACTTTATTAGGTACACTTGTTCAATTGCTTGGTAACACAAATTACTAATGGGGAAGGGGATTGTAGCCGTATTAGTGTACTTGCGACAGAGAAAATTGAGTACTTTCCGTGATAATTTTTTATTTGCACTAACATACAATTTTTCAGGACAAGCTTTCGAGGAGTGTCCTCTTCTTCAAGGTCCAAGCAGTACTGAGTATTGCTTGGACCTTGAAGAAGGGGACACTCCCTGAAAGCTTGTCCTGAAAAATTGTATGTTAGTGCAAATAAAAAAAGTATCACGGACGGAACTCAATTTAAGATGAGATTTAAGTGACTTTGAACATAGCATTGTTGTTGGTGCCAGATGGGCTGGTCTGAGTATGTAAAAAACTGCTGATCTACTGAGATTTTCATGCACAACCATCTCTAGGGTTTACAAAGAATGGTCCGAGAGAGAGAAATATCCAGTGAGCGGAGGTTGTGTGGATAGAATGCCTTACTGACATCAGAGGTCCATTAGAGAATGAGCAAACAATGATAAAAAGGCACCAGTAACTCAGATAACCACTCATTACAACCAAGGTATGCAGAATACCATCTCTGAATGCACAACACATCAAACCTTGAACCAGATGGGCTACAGCAGCAGAAGTCAGGCCTGACTGTTGTGCAGGCCTGATTGTTTTGATTTGGGCAGAGGAGTGGCCCAGGAAGAGCTGAAGCTGCAGGAAGGAACACTCCTTGGTTACTCCTCCCCTTTGGGTCTAGAAGGTTCTGGAAAAGGGGATGGAACAGGAGGTGGGACTTTCTGAGGTATGTTAAGGAGCCCTGACCAATCCCTAACCTGGATTGGCAGGGGGCATGCCTCTTTAAATACTATGATACTATTAGAAATAAACAAAAAGTGTAGCGCTAAAAATTAACGGGATGTTTAAACAATTCCAATATGCTTCAATGAAGAAAAATGGCAAAAAAATGTGTTTAAAACTAAATTAGTGGCCAAGTGTATGTCTAAATAGCAAAATGTCCCAAAGTGTTCAAACTTCATCCAAGGAAAATGTAACATGTAAGTATAGAACAAAGTTCATCCAGGTCCAACAATATGGATGGGGTTATACAAATAGATATGATCAAAACCGGAACAGTGTAATACAATACAATCAAAAATTAGGGTGGACTCTTACCAGAATTGGTGGACCCCCTCGATCATATGACCGGGGGGTCAGTCAGGCTTGAGTGGTTTTCCACCACAGGGATCACGATCAAACAAACACTAATAACAACACAGCCAAAATACCAATGTTAACAAGCAAACAATTTAAGAAAAGCAATTTGAAATACTTTAAGGAAACTAGAAATAATTTAAACTTACTGTATCCAACTACTGTTTGTTCAAAACTATGCACTTTTGTCCTACTGCACTTCTGTCCTGCTGCAATTGGAAAGAGCAACTATCAAGAGTAAACTCTACAAGAGTTGCTTACCTTCTTAAATACAACACTAATTAAGCACCAATTTGGTCAACAGCCCACCTCTATTACATATGCTAATTGATAACACCCAGTATTCAACACCTCAACAGCACTTAACAAACAAACACTAATAAAAACACAGCCAAAATACCAATGTTAACAAGCAAACAATTTAAGAAAAGCAATTTGAAATACTTTAACCACTTCAATACAGGACGTTTATACCCCCTTCCTGCCCAGACCAATTTTCAGCTTCCAGCGCTCTCACACTTTGAATCTCAATTACTCTCTCATGTTACACTGCACCCAAACAAAATTTTTAGCATTTTTTTCTCACAAATAGAGCTTTCTTTTGGGGGTATTTAATCGACGCTGGGTTTTTTATTTTTTGCAATATAAGCAAAAAAAGAGCGAAAATTTTGAAAAAAAACACTTTTTTTTGTTTCTATTTAACAATTTTGCAAAAAAAATTTTTTCTTCATAAATGTGGCCCAAAATTTATACTGCTATCTATCTTTGGTAAAAATAACCCAAATTAGTGGATATTATTTGGTCTCTGT
>BLSH010394958.1:7626-27196 GCA_018402905.1 Glandirana rugosa
GACCGTCATTTCGTGTGTTTTGATATACCGCAATTTTGTGTGCCTTACTGCAAGTTTAACGCCATTTACTTGTGTGTGCGTTACTGCAAGTATAACACCATTTACTTCTGTGTGCGTTACTGCCAGTTTAACGCCATATAGTTTTGTGTGCTTTACTGCCAGTGTAACACCAGATAGTTTTGTGTGAGTTACTGCCAGTTTAACGCCATATAGTTGTGTGCATTACTGCAAGTTTAACGCCATTTACTTTTGTGTGCTTTACTGCCAGTTTAACGCCATATAGTTTTGTGCATTACTGCAAGTTTAACGCCATTTACTTCTGTGTGCGTTGCTGCCAGTCTAACGCCATATAGTTCTGTGTGTGTTACTGCCAGTTTAATGCCATATAGTTTTGTGTGTGTTACTGCCAGTTTAACGCCATATAGTTGTGTGCCTTACTGCAAGTTTAACGCCATTTACTTGTGTGTGCGTTACTGCAAGTATAACACCATTTACTTCTGTGTGCGTTACTGCCAGTTTAACGCCATATAGTTTTGCACGTTACTGCCAGTTTAATGCCATATAGTTCTGTGTGCGTTACTGCCAGTTTAACGCCATATAGTTTTGCGTGCTTTACTGCCAGTTTAACGCCATATAGTTTTGTGCGTTACTGCAAGTTTAACGCCATTTAGTTCTGTGTGCATCTGTGCATCACAGTACATTTGATGCATTATATTGCAGTATATTATACTGTATACGTGGAGTGTTTGTGTCTGTGTAGTGTGAGTACTCAAATTAAAGTGCACCACACATGACTTTACATTGATTAAAGTGGATCTACGTACAGATTTCTACTTCTTCTTTACATTTGCTAATAAGCACTGCCCCCCACCCTCCCAATAATGTTTGAGAGGACAACTAGGAGAGGCAGATGTTCCCTTGACACTGTAAGGGGGCCAGAAACAAATGTGTCCACAGGCAAAGGTGGATGTGGCGGTCAGTCCTCAGTCAGGGCATCATTTCCTCTGTTTAGTGAGTTTGCCAGTGCTATCCAGCCACAGCATGCAGAGGAGGTGGTGGACTGGCTTACTAAACCTTCCTCATCCTCCTCATCCTCTGTCATGCAAGCAGAGACAAGTGTGCAGCCCCCTGCAGTTGCCAGAGTGGATAAACCTGCCTCCTTGTCCACATCTATTCCTGCCATAGCCCCAACATCAACCATGGAGGAATCAGCTGAGTTATTTGACCACAGCATCAGCCACTTGCACCTTAATGATGCCCAGCCATTACTGGATTCAGATGTTGGTTCTGAGGTTGAGGATGACAGGAACATGAGCCTAGAGAGAGGGGAGAACACTGGTAGACAAATTGACATTCATGTTCCCCCAGCTGCAGTGTATTGCCAAATTGTCTCCAGTGGTAATGATGATGATTAAGATGGAGTAGATGGAGATGATGATGACGATGACGATGAGGTCACTGATGCGACTTGGGTGCCAGATAGAACAGAGGAGGAAACTGAAGGTGAGGCGGCACAACCCCAAGGAGGCCGACATCAAGAAATAGTAGAGAGCAGCCACCCTATTCCATCACATTCTGCAGCTGTTATCTCCCAGCCCACTTTCCAAAGCTCAGCTGTCTGGGCCTTTTTCAGCACATCTGCAGCAGATCGCACTGTTGCTGTCTGCAAGCTGTGTCTTAGGAACATCAAACGTGGCAAAAACACCAGCCATTTGGGTACCACATGCTTAACAAGGCATTTAACAAGGCTTATATAAGGCTTAACAAGGCATATATAGATTGGTGACCTACTTCTGTTTTTGCGCTAAGGGATTTATGTGTTTTTACCATTTTATTTGTGCCTAACATTAGGGGTTCTCATGGTATTTTTGAGTTCTTTTTTTAATTTTGTCTTTTTTTCTTTCCATAAATCCAAATTATCCACAGAGCCCAAAGATGTTCACCTTGAAGAAATTCCTGTTACTCCTTTTCTTTCTTGGGATTGTCTCCTCATCTCCCTGTTTTCGCCCTGGGTATGTATAAGACTTTTCTTTAAATAAAATTACATACTTTTAAAATAGGTCAAATACATATGTAAGCCTTCTTTTACCTATCAAATACTTTTTATGCCTGTTTATTTAGTCCCGTGATTGAAAGAAGATCTGATTTTTCTCTGCTGCAGTTAGGTTTAAAGTAGAAGTCCATCCTAACACTAAAGTCTCTGCATCTATGGATATCCACGATCTAACACTAAACTCAGGGCCGTCTTTCTTGTTCAATAATTTTATTGAAAGAAAAGGGTAGGAATTACATAAACATAGTCGGTAAAATAATGACAATAAGTACAAAGGGCTAAGTACATGAGCCCATAAAAGAGTAACAATGTGAACTAAAAACAAAATTTATAGAAGTAGGAATGTACACATCAAAGAACTTGAAATTTTCCTGGTGTTACTATTAGTTCTATGCAACAGACAACTTAAAGGTAACAGCTAGTGTGAACCAAATAGGTTCTAAATGGTGGATGGCTGCGTGGCCTTTTAATGAGGTCTGGTTAGTGGCTCTTTAAGGAATTCAAGGCTATAGCGGGTTGAGTGAGGTGTATGTAGTGGGCTTCTGGCTGTTATGATGCCTCGTTAACTACCTAGACGAGAAGTAGCAAGTGAGTGGGTAAGTGCCTATCTGTCTGGATACCCCAATTGGGTGCTAGCTGTACCCAGACAAGAAGGTTGGAGGGGTGTGCACTAGGCTGCTGAAAGGGTAGGGCACCCAGCAGTTTCTTATTATAGACCCAGGGTTGGTACACTAAGCCCAGACCTCATGAGAGCAGGCTTAGATAACAGGCGCATATATGTAAAGGGCATGCCCATACAGGTACGGCTATTAACGAGGGACTCATCTGAGCCAACCTCAGGGGTATAAGGAAGAGTTCCTCTCAGGCAACTAATCACTGGTGAATGTCAAGGAGATTAGGGGAGCTTGCCAAGAGTAAGTCGAGCTAATGAGAAACTATTGGTTAGGTGAGTGGGCCACCATAATTACCATTTGTTTCTAATCCCCTGTGGCCAAGACACAGCCATCCCCTTGAGAAATCTTGCAAACAAAGAGTATGAACTCCTAGAGTATCCCGTAAACACGGGGTAGGGCGACAACAACATGACAAAACAAACATTGTCGGATCTTAGAAAAACAACTGAAGTAAAACATATGAAGGGGGCTAGAGAGGGGAAAGAAAAAAGAGGGAAAGAAAGGGTGGTGCGGTGGAGGCGCTGCATCCATAGGGATGTCGGTGGAGTGTTGCTTGTAGATTATCTAATTCAACAAGGTTGTAGCAGTGCTGGTTCAACGTTCGGTGAGAGAAAATGCTTAACCCGGGGGATCCAGGTCTTCTCAAAACTAGAGATTTTAACTCAGGGCCGTCTTTAAGGCAGGGCAAAAGGGGCAGCTGCTCTGGGCCCCATAATTGTTGTGAGACCCAAAACAGCTGCTTTATACTTGCCCAGTTTAAACTTCCTTGCCCCTTGAAGTTTTAGTCCCATGCTGTGTCCCAATAGGGGAAGGGCCAAACACCCCCAGGTTCGATTGGCGCCAGAACATGCGAACAGGCAATAAATTTGTGAGAACATTCAAACCCTATTAAAGTCTATTTGATCCGAACATGAAAAATCAAAAGTGGTAATTTTAAAGGTTTATATGCAAGTTATTGCCATAAAAAGTGGATGGGGACCTTGGTCCTGCCCTAGGGGACATGTATCAATGCAACAATTTTTTTTTAAATCGATTGTTTTTTCAGGAGCAGTGATTTTAACAATGTCTAAAGTGAAACAATAAAAATTAAATATTCATTTAAATATTGTGCCTGGGGGCTTTCCTTAGCCTGCTTGTAAAGTGGCACATTAGTGTGATGTGCCAGAGCAAAATTACATTTGTAAAGGAAAAACTGTAATTTAAAATCGCTCACGGCTGTAATGTATTGCCGGTTCCTGGCAATATAGATAAAAATCACTGAAAAATGTGTGGGTCTGGTATGGATTTTAAGAGGAACTCCATGCCAAAATTAAAAAAAAATGATGTGGAGTCCCCCCAAAATCCAAACCAGACCCTGACATGGCAAGAGGGGGGATGAGAGAGCGCCCCCCATCCTGAACAGCACCAGGCTACATGCCCTCAACATGGGGGGGGGGGGGTGGGTGCTTTGGGGCTCTGCCCCCCACCCCAAAGCACCATGTTGATGGGGACTAGAGCTTCTTCCCCACAACCATTGCCGGTGGTTGTGGGGGTCTGCCAGCGGGGGGCTAATTGGAATCTGGAAGCCCCCTTTAATAAGGGGGCCCCCAGATCCCGCCCCCCATGTGAATCAGTATCGGGTACAATGTACCCCTACTAATTCACCAAAAAGTGTCAAAATAGAAAAAAAAACCACTGGAGACAATTAGGGACAACTCCTTTATTAACCACTTAAGGACCGGAAGGATCTCCCACTGTAGGACCAGAGCACGTTTTGCGATTGGGCACTGCTTCGCTTTAACTGACAATTGCGCGGTGGTGCAATGTTGTACCCAAACAAAATTTGCATCCTCCCCCCCCCAAATAGAGCTTTATTTTGGTTGTATTTGATCACCTCTACGTCATTTCTGATCACCGCTATAAAAATATAAAAAATATATTTTTTTCATCGGGTTTGGCCGATTTATATTCTTCCTCATATTTTTGGTAAAAAAAAAATCGCAATCGGCGTTTATTGAATGGTTTGCACAAAAGTTGCTGCATTTATAAACCATGAGAATTAATTCCTGGTGTTTTTTACCATTTATTTTTTTTACTAGTAATGGCGGCGAACTGCGATTTTTATCGGGACTGCGATATTGCGGCTGACAAGTCGGACATTTTTGTCATTTTTTTGGACCAATGACATTTATACAGCGATCAGATCTAAAAAAAATCCCTAATTACTGTGTTAATGCCACTGGCAGGGAAGGGGTTAACATGGGGGGGGGGGGCGCTCTAGGGGTTAATTGTGTTCCCTTTGTGTGTTCTAACTGTTGGGGACTGGGCTACCAGGGGCATGACAGATCTAACTGATCCCAAGTACATCGATCAGTAGATCTGTCACGTCCCCACTCACAGAGTGGGGAGCTGCTGTTTTTACATCGGCGTTTCCCCTTTCTGGCTCTCTCACAAGCAATAGCAGGCCACCGGCAGATAACGAGTCCGTACACGCGCCACTGCTACTTGCACATGCGCGATCACCATTTATAAACAGCGGTTTGCAGGAACGTGCCACTTTGCCACCGTATATGTACTATACACGGCCGGCAGGTGGTTAAAAAAGAAAAAAGTTCCATCCGTTGTAATCCATCGTCATCGTCAAGGCTCCCGTTGACTGATCTCTTTTTGCTTTGACAGTTTATTTATAGTCAAGGGCGGGGCCACCCAATGATGTAACTGGGTGACCCTGCCTCCCCTCTGATGTTCCATTACTGCTGCATGACCTGCAGCATTGATATGTAAATAGAGGCAGCATTCATATGTATATCATGCCCCCTGAGGGGACATCCACCAAAACTTCTGCTGAATACTGTCCACTGGGGAGGTAAAGGGGCATGCTTGAAAGTATTGCCTACCACTGTGGTCATTAAAGAGGAAGTAAACCCTGTTGGGGTTTACTTCCTCTATGTTACCCTGCAAAATAAAAGCATAATGGGCTAGTATGCATCACATATTAGCCCATTATGTGCCACTTACCTGAATTGGAAACCAGCGATGTCCAGCGATGACCCCGCTCCAGGCCGCATCCATCTTCTGCCCCTCTTCCTTCTAGGGCCGCGATCTCCGGCTCTGTGACTGACCGGAGTCGCGTGCTGTCACGGAGCCACCAGTCATGGCATGATCTCAGTGAAGGAACAGCACATAGGCCATTTCTTCACTGCGCATGTGCCCGATGACGTAGGCGCATCACAGTACACTACATATCTCCTAAACCGTACAGGTTTGGGAGATATGCAGGGTACCTACAGGTAAGCCTTATTATAAGCTTACCTGTAGGTTAAAGTGGTTGTCACGAGTGGACAACCACTTTAAGTCTACCATCAGCTTGTTCTGCAAAGGTAAGTAAATTGGAGGTGGAACCCTTTTTCAAAATAACATGCTGCAGCACCGTGAATTTTGGTGCATGTGAATACGCACATCTCAGCAGATGTGTGAGGGTGTCAGTAACAATTAATGGCACTGCTGTGTATCTGGTAAGGGGCAGCATGTTTCTGCGGTGTCAGGAAAGCAATTGTGCATGCGTTCCCATCACACACAAATGTGAACACAGGCTAAATGACTCAGTTACATTGGTGGTCGGTGTAAATCTCACTACATTGGGGCTTGGTGTACAATCCTTTCATTCACAATAGTGGCCAGTGTGAAGGTCCCCTTACATTGGTGGTCAGTGTAAATCCCTCCTTACATTGGTGGTTACTGTGAATGTTCCCATTACAATAGTGGTCATTGTAAATGCCCATTATATTAGTGGTCAGTGTAAATCCCCATTACATTAGTGGTCAGTGTAAATCACCATTACATTAGTGGTCAGTGTAAATCCCCATTATATTAGTGGTCAGTGTAAATCCCCATTACATTAGTGGTCAGTGTAAATCCCCATTACATTTGTGGCCAGTGTAGAAACTCCTCTTTATATTGGTAATCGGTAAAAAAAAAATCTATACTTGCATCTGCTGTAAGTTTCAAATCCTCCCTTACATTGGTGGTCCTTGTAGAAGTGCCCTTTAAATTGGTAGTGAGTGAAAATCCCCCTTACATTGGTTGCCAGTGTAGAAATCCCCCTTTATTGGTTGTTGCTATAAAATCCCCCATTTTATTGGTGGTGTACATTTCCCTTTACATTGGTGGTAAGTGCATAACTGCCCTTACACTGGTGGCCAGTGTAAATCCCCCTTTACATTAGTGGTCAGTGTAAATCCCCCTAGCATTGGTGGTCAGTGTAAATTCCCTCTTACTTGGAGGTCAGTATATTCTCCCTTACACTGGTGGTTGGTGTAAATGCTCCTATTATATTGGTGTTAGTGTAGAAATCACTCTTTATATTGATG
Organism: Glandirana rugosa; assembly: GCA_018402905.1. Taxonomy (NCBI): domain Eukaryota; kingdom Metazoa; phylum Chordata; class Amphibia; order Anura; family Ranidae; genus Glandirana; species Glandirana rugosa. The sequence goes on from BLSH010394958.1 coordinate 14,703, forward strand.
TGTGACGTAAAATCCCCTGTTACATGCTGGTCAGTGCAAATTCCCCCTCACATTGGTGGTCAGTGTAAATCCCCCCTCACATTGGTGGTAATTGTAAATTCCTCATTACACTGGTGGTCAGTGTAGAATCCCCCACTATATACTTGCCAAAGCTTTCCAGCTTTGCTCTACATGATTCAGAATTTGCCACAGTTTACTGCCTCCTAACTAATCCCCTCCCCCCACCACTGCCACTGATCCCATCATTCCCCAGCATTGCCACTGATCACACACCCCCTCCCCCCGCATTGCCACTGATCCCAGGAGTCCTAGGTACCCTAGGGGTTTTCTGTCTATTGATGGGTCCCCTCACCTCCCAAGTCCGTGGTATGCAGGCAATGAGGAGATGATGTGCTATAACCTTTAGCAACCAATCAGTGATCATTAATGATGTGCACTAACATTTTGCAACCAATAATTGAACGGTACGAATATGCAGAAACCTCTAGCAACCACTCAGCGAGCAGTATAAATGTGCAGTAACCTCTAGCAACCAATAAGTGAGTGGTGAGAGTGTCCAGTAACCTCTAGCAATCAGTGAGCAGTATTGATGTACAGTAATCTCAAGCAACCTATCAACAAGCAGTAACCTCTAGCAAATAATCAGTGAGCCATAATGTGTGCTGTAACCTCTAGCAGCTAGTCAGTGAGCGGTAATGATACACTGTAACCTCTGGCAACCACAATCACAATCGCTGCCTGATCTGATTCATTAAACTGATTTTGAGTCTAGCTACTATTTATTGTATGTCTAAGGGCAGATGGAGAGCAGAATTGCACGGGGGGGGGGGGCAAAAAATGTTTGCCCAGGGTCCAATCAATATTAAAGACGGCCCTGACTAACCTATCTAGCTCATTAAAGAAGAAACCAGTATACATACCTTTTCTAAAGCTGCTCTGTTTGGGTCCCAGGCTCAGCTGTCATCTGTGGCTTCGCTGTGTAGGCGGGTGCAGAGGACACAGCTGACAACGGAAGCCCCATAGTAAGTCTATTTGTGACGTCATGTCCCATTCATTTCACAGCCGTTGTTGGCCATGTCCTCTGCAGAGCTTCTGCCCCTGAAGCCGACCAGCCTGGATTGGCTTCAGAAAAGGTGAGTATGCTGATTTCCTCTTTTCAGGGCTAGATAGGTTACTGTTAGATCTTGGATGTCTGTAGATGCAATTAGGCTGGACTTACACTTTTAGGTCTTGCCCCTCCCCATCCTGTGACTGAAAAGTGAAAGGAGAAGCAGCAGACTGATGAGCTCTTTTCTTAGCTTTACTGTGCAGGGACTGCAAGAGTCTAATACCAGTCAAATTTAGTAGTGTATTTTATGAAACAAAAAAAAATTTAGTAGTGTATTAAATTAATATTAAAGTCTTGTTTTTTTTTTGTTTCAAAAATAACAAACATGTTATACTTGCCTGCTCTGTGTAGTGGTTTTACACAGAGCAGCCCGGATCCTCCCCTTCTTGGATCCCACGCCTAAGCTTCTTGCCCCATCCTCCTGATGAGTGCCTCCAAAGCAAGCAGCTTGCTATGGGGGCACCCAAGCAGGCATGCTCCCGAGCTGCGGTTCTGTGTGTCCATTCACACACGGAGCTGCTGCTCGGCCCCACCCCCTTCATCTCCTGATTGGCTCACTGGCTGTGACTGACAGTAGCAGGAGCCAATGGCTCCAGCTGCTGCCTAAAGCCAATCAGGAGTGTGAGTCCTCAGAGAGCCAAGGCTCTCGTGGACATCACTGGATTGAGAGGGGTCTCAGGTAAGTATTAGGGGGGCTGCTGCACACATAAGGTTTTTAACCTTCATGCATAGAAAGCATGAAGGTAAAAAACCTTGTGACTTTACAACCACTTTATTGTACCTTTCCACCTGCTTCTGCAGCCAATGGTCTCATAATACTGGTGCATCATAGTTATGAATTATTCACGTTCAGTCATTGTATTATCACACGCTTTACCGCAATGTGTGGCAACAAATTATGAGTGTTAGTGCAATGTGAACTGTGGTGCCATTCATGGATATAACCATAACACACTTTTTCAACAGACTTTCATTACATCATAGTATATACTGTCTAAAAATGGTGCATGCAACTTAGTTGATTGCCGCTCACTGCACTGCAAAGCACATCCATTGCAAGGTGTGTTGAGGTACCTTTCATAATGAATGTCACCACATCTCACCAATGACAGGGTACACTTAGGCCATTACGGAGAAGAGGCATGGCAGCAGGCCAGTTGCAGCTCCTCCCCAAGCAGAGTCCTGAAGCTAACAGCTGAAGCTCACACCAGCACCATCCATCTTATCCTGGCAGCAACTGATAGACAAGGTTGGAGGCTGAGGTGACTGAGAGGTTGCCACAGGTTGTAAGTGCTCGTGGCAGAATATACTATCAGTGTAAGAATAACGTGTTAAAACCATAAAAATACAGAAAGGAGCACAAGACCAAAAACAGATGAGTTTCCAAGGTAATTGTCAGTAAATAGATCATATAAAAATATCCAGCATGTTTTGGGGGCAACGGCACTTTACATTCATCAGGGCTTCATCAGGGTTCGAAGCAGAATAAACCTTGGATGGCCTCCAGGATTAGATAGGATCCAATATTAGACCTTCCTCATGAAGTAACAATTTAACTGTTGCTGAATGCATTGCTATTCCATCGAAGAGATTAATATCAGTTCTAATATAGGTCTGTGAAGTCAGAGTCTATCCAAGGTTATTCATATTTTGAGCCCTGATGTAAAAAGAGTGCTGTTGTCCCTGAAACATGTTGGATATTTTTCTATGATGTTTACTAACAATTTAAATTGTCTTAGACTCTTTCATCTGTTGTTGGTCTAATATTGCTTTCTGTATTTCAAACGTGGTTTGAGCTACTGTTGGGTTCCCTTTGAGGGATTCCTTGCTGCATGGGATCCATCTCACCGAACTATTGAGCTTGTTTGACGTTTACCTTCATCTGCATGCACAAGTTTGAAAATCCTTAATGCCTTTTTAAATATGTTGTTCTGGAGTATAAAGGGTAACAGTGGAACAAAATCAGCCCACCCTATAGACCCATGGGTGAGGAGATCTCCATTGCTATACTTTGTGCAGATGGGACAGCATTGTATTGGCCAGCCTCAGTCCAAGAAGGAGATGTGAGTGCTGAGACTAATTAGGAGGAAGGTGAATATGGGGAGGTAAACTGGTAGGTTTGGGCAGCCCTTGGCAGGGATTTGTTTGAGGAATACTGGTAAGGAAGAATGGAAGGTCAGAAGAAGGGCTGAGTGTGTGGGAAGAAGGACAGACTACGTTTTCAGGCTCTATGCTGCACTGTGTCCTATCGGTGGTGTGCCACTAGGGGATCAGAAATAGAGTTGAGCGAGGATGTTCATGTTCGGCGGGTTTGGCCGAACTTTGCGGAAACGTTCGGGTTCGGTACCGAACGTTACCCGAACTTGACCCCGAACCCCATTGAAGTCAATGGGGACCTGAACTTTTCGGCACAAAAATGGTTGTAAAAAAGTCCTGGCAAGTGCTAGAGGGCTGCAAAAGGAAGAAAAATGGGAGATGTTATTAGATCTGCAATCTGTCCCACAAAGCAGTAGTAATTTCTACCTAGTCCAGTACCAGATCGTTCTGTAACCAGATCATTCTGTAATGCAGGATGAGAGATTGTTCTGTAATCAGATCGTTCTGTAATGCAGGTTGAGAGATCGTTCTGTAATGCAGGATGAGATGTTATGATCTGCAATCTGTCCCTCAAAGCAGTAGTAGTAATCTCTACCTAGTTATTATCACTGCAATCTGTCCCTCACAGCAGTAGTAGTAATCTCTACCTAGTTATTAGATCTGCAATCTGTCCCTCACAATATGTCCCTCACAGCGCCGGAAGCATCCTCTCCCTACACTAACCTGAGAGCATGTGACATGCAGCACTGTGACTCCAGCCTCATATAGAGGCTGGGTCACATGATGCACTGGCCAATCACAGCCATGCCATTAGTAGGCATGGCTGTGATGGCTTCTAGGCAAAACCAGTGAAATGCTTGTTGATTGGCTGCCCTGCAGCTATTCAACATGCGTGATAAAATACCAGAACCCAGAACCCGAACCCAGACTTTTTCTCAAACGTTCGGGTTCGGAACACGGACACCCGAAAGTTCAGTACGGACCCGAACGTTACAGTTCGGGTTCGCTCAACTCTAATCAGAAACAGAGGCATAGTGTTACATAGTTACATAGCTATAGTTAGTGAGGTTGAAAAAAGACACAAGTCCATCAAGTCCAACCTATGTTACGTGTACCCTTATTTCTTTTCCCCCTTTGGCAATATAAATGGACATTTTTTTTCTTATTCAACGTGTTTATTGATATTGCCAAACAATCAGTATTACCAAACAACACTATCTGAGAGAAGAAATGCCAATTACAGTATAGATGTGATATTAGAATCTATAAATGTGTGTATTATGGGTACCATACAATAATTCAGATGGAGACAAATATTCCTAGTGGCGTACAATGGAAATGTGGAGGCACTGATGTGAGAGATTTACTTGTGACATCTTGAGGGATGTCTGACATTATTGAAGGAACAAGGTGGGGGAAAGGCAAGGGTATGGCAGAGAAGGCATAAGAATGAAGGGGAAGTGAGAAAGGGAATAGGGGGAAGAGGTGAGGGATGGAGGAAGGTGAGGGTGAGAAGAAGGTAAGTATATCCTAAGGTACATCAGCATTCATTGCTGAGCTGGGAGCATGCCTGAAGAAGAGCCGGCTATCGGGGCTAAAATGAAGAGAGAGAGGTGACTCATGGTGAACTACTTCATCTCCCAGTGTGGACTTCGCAACTCCTTCCCTATAGAAATTGATGGTTTGAAGTGATATACCACTAGCTCTGAGGTGAAAGCATAGGGAGCACAGTGGTGGAGGTGAAGGCACAAGCAATTACCTAACACTTGAATAGAGAAATGAAGCACATTGTCTACACAGAAGCACGGAGCACTTGTTTATATGAACTTTATGAGAGTGATTTATTGAACACTACAGTTTATTTATTTACAGCGTTTATCAATATTTATATATATATTGTTGGCACATTGACTCATTTTATGTCTTTTTAAGCACTATTGGATATTGTGCAGTATTATATTTTGAAATTTGAAGCATTTATAAGCCCAAAAGATCCATCTTAAATCCCTCTGGAAGATAATGCAAGGCCCAGAAATACAACAAATATTTATTGTGGGATGATTATGTTGACCCTGGACTTGGTTTCAGCCAAAGAAATATTGTGCATAGGCTTTAGCAATTGTTTCTGTAAAAAAAAAAAACGCAAAAAAGTAATTTGAGTTGGATATTGGAAAGGTCTGCAGGTTTGAGGTTTAGAAGTGCATATTGAGCTAAGAACGGGACTTCAGTTCTGGAATCATCTGAAATATTTCGTCCCAGAAGTGCCATGCTGGACAGGAAAGTTCCTAACTGAGTAAGGTTAAGGATATCTTCTTGTTTCTTGCTTTTAAGCTAGCCATATCCTGATAGAATTTTGTTAGGAATATTTTCATTTTTAGAAGATTTGTTTGGTTTCCTAATGGGGTTTAATGGGGTCAAATCAAGGATGGAATCATCTAAAATATTTTGTTCCAGAAGTACCAAGCTAGACGGGCAAGTCCACCATATGTGGAGAAAAGTTCCTAATTGAGTAAGAATAAGGATATCTTGACATTCTCCTTTCTTGCTTTTAAGCTAAACATACTGATAGAATTTTGTTAGGAATATTTTTTTTAGAAGATTTGTTTGGTTTCCTAATGGGGTTTAATGGGGTCAAATCAATGAGTGTTTTCCACGGTAATGATGAGAAAATTTGAAGGAACATAACTGAAAATTTTGGTCTGAAGCACAACATTATAACTGTGAATGGGATTTTTTTTTTTGTGCATGTCCTAATGCACAAAATAAACCTTTTTAATACATCTGGAATTCCATTCATGTAGCAGGACCAGATGAAGTTTGAAGGGATTTTGAACGCAATTAGTTGACACAATGATAACATGATATAATTCTCTAGTAATGAAATTCTATTGGTGCATGTCCAGCTTTATCTGTGCCCACTTGCTGTGCCATAGCATTGAACACATCAGAATGTTTCCACTGAACCAGCAGTACTTTGACACTAAGTACCGTTGTTATGGCAGCAGATAGCTGCCATAACCCCAGTATTTTTACTGGGGTTATGCGGTTCGCTTTCAGATAAAAGTGGTCTCTGCGGCAGATTCGGCATGAGATCACTTTTATTGGCGGCAGAGAGGTGCTCCCCCCTCCCACTGCGTTCCAGTCGCCTCCACCGCTTACCGGAGCCATCGGTCACAGCGGAGATGATCCGATCCTCTCCCCTGAGAGACTGAAAGCCGAGTTAGGGAAAGATGGCCCCCATTTAGCTCCATAATATTGGGTGATGGAAGCGACATCAAATGTCACTTTCACCTAATGGTCTTAATGGGGATTTTTTTTTTTTTTTATTGAAAAAAAAGACTTTTTTTATTGCATTTATGTCTAAATATGAGATCTGAGGTCTTTTTGACCCCAGAACTCATATTAAAGAGGTCCTGTCATGCTTTTTTCTACTACAAGGGATGTTTACATTCCTTGTAATAGGAATAAAAGTGACCCATTTTTTTTTTTTAAATGGACAGTGTAAAAGTAAAAAATAAAACGTAAAATAAATAAGAAAAAAAAGTAAAGTACCTCATGCTACACAGAACTCCTCGACCACAGAACTCACATTAAAGAGGTGCTGTCATGCTTTTTTCTACTACAAGGGATGTTTACATTCCTTGTAGAAGGAATAAAAGTGACCCAAATGTATTTATTTAAATGGACTGTGTAAAAAATAAAAAAGTAAAATAAAGATTAAAAAAAAATGTAAAGTGCCTCGTCCCTCGCAGAAGTAAACGCATATGTAAGTCCCGCCCATATATGAAAATGGTGTTCAAACCACACATGTGAGGTATCACCGTGATTGTTATAATGAGAGCAATAATTCTAGCATTAGACCTCCTCTGTAACTCAAAACTGGTAACCTGTATACATTTTTAAATATCGCCAATGGAGATTTTTAAGTGCCAAAGTTTGTCGCCATTCCACAAGCGGGCGCAATTTTGAAGCATACAAAGTGAGAAATGTTTTGTTCGAGCAATTAAAGATCCTCGGGTGGCAAGCGACCATGTGGGAATAAATAGATGAACCGATGTGTGCTGCCCTCCTCGGACGGGGAAAGGTACTAAAAAACAAGAAAAAAGGGAAGGCGCACGCACCTAGTGCATTACCAAAAATATTAATTTATTCAAAAAATTATTAAAGGAGGGTACTCACAAAGTACATGAAGACAGGACGTAATAAAATCAAGGCACAAGGCAGGATAGAAGCTGACGCATTCCTTAGACTGTCAGATTGGAAAATAAATGTGCAAATGCACAGATACAGCTGATTCAATCAATCAATTTAGTCAATTGGTTAGTTAATTAAATTAATCAGGCAAATCAATCACAGGAACGCCAATACACACAAAAAAAAAAAAAATTATAAGTAAAATTGATATTTGGTGTGATATATAGTAAATAAATGGTACAATATAAGGTGTGTTCGCATAACCTCTGTGGCAGATAAAAATAGTAGATTGATAAGTGAATATGTCACAGGAGGTGTCACTATTAGAGTTGAGCGAACCCGAACTGTAAAGTTCGGGTCTGTACCGAACTTTGGGGTGTCCCGAACCTGGACATTTGAAAAAAAGTTTGGGTTCGGGTTATGGGTTCGGGTATTTGATCCTGCCGGTTGAATAGCTGCAGGGCAGCCAATCAACAAGCGTTTCACTGGTTTGCCCTTAGAAGCCATCACAGCCATGCCTACTAATGGCATGGCTGTGATTGGCCAGTGCAATATGTGACCCAGCCTCTTTATAAGCTGGAGTCACTTACTGCTGCATGTCACATGCTCTCTGGCTAGGGTAGGGAGAGGATGCTGCCGGCACTGTGAGGGACAGATTGTAGATCTAATAACATCTCATCCTGCATTACAGAACGATCAGATTGTGGACTAGGTAGAGATTACTACTACTACTGCTTTTAGGGACAGATTGCAGATCTAATAACATCTCATCCTGCATTACAGAATGATCTGACTGGACTAGGTAGAGTCTACTGCTTAGAGGGACAGATTATTGTTCTAAAATCATCTCCTACCCTGCTGCTCCCATAATTCAATTTGCCCCCTGCTGCTCCCATAATTCGATTTGCCACGATAACTGGCAACTATTGTATACCCCATCCATGGGATCATTTCCCCCTCCCGGCCTCCTTACTTCTATGTTTTCTGACTTTTCCTACCTGCTCCCCCTTTCTCTTCTCTTTCTTAGGTACCCATGCCCCTTTCCTCTTAATATCCCCCATTTTGGGGCTACCTATGGGTGTCACTCTCCCCCCCCACCACCCCACTTAGCATCCATAGGTGTGAAACCTATGATTAGAGGTTTCCTAGGAAATCGCTAGCACCATGTAACTCCGCCTCACAGCAAATTTTTGATGCAGACACCTATGGACGCCATAATGTAAATTAGACTCTACTCTATTCTTTATCCCAGTGACACCTCCAGGGTGACGATACATAGCGTCAGATATTGTTTGTCCATTCTACTATATGATTGTTGTATTGCCATCACCCACACAAGCTAGTAGGAAAGAATGGAATCACCACATTCTGTAACTTTTATTTCTGTATACTTTGTTTTTACCTGGCATGCTTGCCAATCCAGACTCTGTTTTGTTTTCTTTCAATAAAAACTATTTGAACACGTAAAATCATCTCCTAGTTCTATAGGGTCAGGTTCCTGCTGTTGCTGTAAGGGACAGATTATTGTACTAAAATAATCGCCTACTCCTATAGGGTCAGGTTCCTGCTGTTGCTGTAAGGGACAGATTATTGTTCTAAAATCCTTTTGCAGCCCTCTAGCCCTTTCCATTACTTTTTTACAGTCATTTTTGTGCCAAAAAGTTCGGGTCCCCATTGACTTCAATGGGGTTCGGGGTCAAGTTCGGGTCAAGTTCGGTACCGAACGCAAACTTTTTTGTGAAGTTCGGCCGAACCCACCGAACCCAAACATCCAGGTGTTCTCTCAACACTAGTCACTATCCCTGCTTCAAACATTTTTTCTCTGCATGTGGACACCGGAAATGCAGGGACCGGAAATGTTGGGAGCTGTGACTGCCCGAACGGTAGAAGGAATACACCATTCATCACTAATCCAAACAGGGAGAGTGACAAAAGAACAAGGGAAGGGGGAAAGAGATAAAAAGGAAAGCGTGCTGAGCCACTGAGAGCGGTGTGTTGTTGAATGCAATTTTTTTCCTTTTTATCTCTTTCCCCCATTTCACCCCCTCCCCTTCCCCTTGTTCTTTTGTCCCTGCATTTCCGGTGTCCACATGCAGAGAAAAAATGTTTGAAACAGGGATAGTGACACCTCCTGGGTAAGTGACATTTTTACTTATTAACCACTTCCTTACTGGGCACTTAAACCCCCCTCCTGCCCGGACCAATTTTCAGTTTTCAGCGCTGTCGCTCTTTGAATGACAATTGCGCGGTCGTGCGACGTTGTACCCAAACAAAATTGGCGTCCTTTTTTTCCCACAAACAGAGCTTTCTTTTGGTGGTATTTGATCGCCTCTGTGTCATTTCTGATCGCCGCTATAAACAAAAAAAGAGCAACAATTTTGAAAAAAAAACAATATTTTTTTACTTTTTGCTATAATAAATATCCAAAAATAAAAAATAAAAAACAAATGTATTCATCAGTTTTGGCCAACATATATTCTTCTACATATTTTTGGTTATAAAAGTCGCAATCGGCATTTATTGATTGGGTTGCGCAAAAGTTATAGCGCCTACAAACTATGGACATTGATCTATGGCGTTTTTATTATTATTTTTTTTTTTTTACTGGTAATGGCGGCGATCTGCGATTTTTATCGGTACTGCGATATCGGAGCGGACATGTCGGACGTTTTTGACACTTTTTTGGGACCAATGACATTTATACAGCGATCAGAAATTTAAATGTCCACTGATTACTGTGTAAATGTCATTGGCAGTGAAGGGGTTAACCTGCAGGGGGCAGTGAAGGGGTTAACAATGTTCCCTGGGTGTGTTCTAACTGTGGGGGGGCGGGGTTGACAGGGGCATGACAGATCTAACTGATCCCAGTGACAGGGATCAGTAGATCTGGCATGCCCCACCTGACAGAACGGGGAACCGCCGTGTTTACTTCGGCGGTTCCCCGTTCCTCCTGTCTGTAAGGAGATCGCAGGTCTCCGGCGGACATCGGGTCCGCCCGACCCGCGGGCACACTCCCGCAGTGTGCGGCGGCACGTGCACGCACCGCTCGCGCCCGCGGGAGCGCGCCCAGCACGAGCCGAATGGGAGGACGTCTATTGACGTCCTCCCGGCATTTTAGAGCCGCGCTGTAGCCGTCATTCGGCTATAGCGCGGATGCGAGGTAGTTAATCTACTATTTAAATCTGCCACAGAGGTTATGCAAACACACCTTATATTGTACCATTTATATACTATATATCACACCAAATATCAATTTTACTTATAATTTTTTTTTTTTTTTGTGTTTTGGCGTTCCTGTGTTTGATTTGCCTGATTAATTTAATTTAATTAACTAACCAATTGACTAAATTGATTAAATCAGCTGCATCTGTGCATTTGCGCATTTATTTTCCGATCTGATAGTCCAAGGTAGCGAATCTCTGAGGAAGGGGGTGCGCCCCCGAAACGCGTCAGTTTCTATCCTGCCTTGTGCCTTGATTTTATTACGTCCTGTCTTCATGTACTTTGTGAGCACCCTCCTTTAATCTTATTTTGAATAAATTAATATTTTTGGCAATGCACCAAGTGCGTGCGCCTTCCCTTTTTTCTTGTTTTTTTAGCAATTTTGAAGCATGACATGTTGGGTATCAATTTACTCTGCGTAATATTGTCTTTCACACTATAGAAAAAAAATTGCCTAACTTCACTGTTGTCTTACTTTTTAATTTAAAAAAAGTGTATTTTTATGGAAAAAATTCTGCTTGTAAGACCGCTGCGTAAAAACGGTGTGACATAAAGTATTTGCAACAACCGCCATTTTATTCTGTAGGGTGTCTGAAAAAAATATATATATAATGTTTTGGGGTTCTAAGTAATTTTCTAGCAAAAAAAAATGATTTTAACTTGTAAACAACAGATCTCAAAAAGAGGCTCGGCCTTTAAGTGGTTAATAAAAGATTTAAGATTATGGTATCCTCATGTGCGCTATACATATACGTTTATGTCATCATAAAATAATTGTCAATATGCATTCTTGTTCCCAGTGAAATACAGTTTTTGCTTAATAATCAATGATGGTTTATTTAATGATAACTGTGTTTTCTCCCAGGAGAGATGCCGACGAAGAAGGAAATGATGACTATGGAGGGGAAGCTAAAATGGTAGACGTAAAAAGAGCAACGGCCTGGCGAGTTCCACCACCTGGGCTGCTACCAATTAAGCCTATTCGTATAAAACCACTTTGTGCAAAAGATTAATCTTGAATTGGAAGTCATCTGATGTGGAATAATATTTAGTTTAATGTTAAATGTCTGATAAAAAAATAAACACATCACAAACATAATTTCTCTCTGTTCTTATTTAATCAACACGTGAAACCCATAATGGCCAGTTGCTGTATTAAAAACCCTTAGATATAAGAGAATTCAGGTTGAATGAACCCAAACTACAGCACTAACAGTGTCGGCTGGTGAAGTTCCCCGCCCTTCCTTTTGGCCCCTCCTACTTCTCATAAGCCCCACCCCTTATATAATCCACCCACTCTGTCCCCTGTATTGTGTCAGGAGTACACAGCTCAGCATCACAGGACACTGTATACAGCCCCAGCATCACAGGACACAGTATACAGCTCAGCATCAAAGGACACGGTACACAGCTCAGCATCACAGGATACAGTACACAGCTCAGCATCACAGGGCACAGTATACAGCTCAGCATCACAGGACACCGTATACAGCTCAGCATCACAGGACACCGTATACAGCTCAGCATCACAGGATACAGTATACAGCTCAGCATCACAGCACACAGTATACAGCTCAGCATCACAGGACACAGTATACAGCTCAGCATCACAGGACACGGTATGCAGCTCAGCATCACAGGTTGGGGTATATAGCAGCCAGTATCACAGGACACAGTATAGAGCCCCAGCATCACAGGATACAGTATACAGCCCCAGCATCACAGGTGGAAGTACATAGCAGCCAGTATCACAGGACACATAATACAGACCCAACATCACAGTTAGGGGTATATAGCAGTCAGTATCGCAGGACACAGAATACAGCCCCAACAGCACAGGTAGGGGTATGTAGCCGCCAGTATCACAGGTGGG
>BLSH010394992.1:18168-33913 GCA_018402905.1 Glandirana rugosa
GACAACTTACCACTTCACCTGTGATTCCGACCCTAGTGTGAACAGGTTGTTTGCCTGACTATAACACTCGTGTTCAGCGTTTAATTACAAAGGGATACTATCGGCAGAAGAGACCAAGCTGTGTTCAGCCAGGTTGAAACTTTGTCCAAGGAAATGATGAAACCAGGCTGGAACTAGGATGAAGTCAGGTAACTTTTAGTAACTTCAGCCTAGTTTCAGCCTAGTAACAGGATTGACCGTACACTGAACACCAGACTCCTAGAACTTCCTCTTGGGGGCGGTTTAATTTTTGTTTTTTTTACGTATCAACACGTGGAGTAAAATAGCAGAACCCCGGACCGAACCCGAACGTTTTTTGAAATGTCCGTGTTCGGGTCCGGGTCCCGGACACCCAAAAGTTCGGTACGGACCCGAACTTTACAGTCCGGGTTCGCTCAACACTAATAAGGATATGAATTTTGGGGGACCCCACGTTATTTTTTAAAAAAACGAAGGGGTTCCCCTTAAAATTCATACCAGACAGAAGGGCTTGGTATGCTCTTGCAGGGGGAACCCATGCATTTTTTTTGTTTTTAATTTGGCGGGGGTTCTCCTTCAAGATCCTCAGACCACAAGTCACATGCCAGTTAGGACAATGATCCGACTTTGATCCGACTTCAATGATTTTCAATGGACTGAAGTAGGATCAAGGTCGGACCAAAGTAGTAAAGGAACCTGTTTCAAAGTTGGACCGACTTGTGTCGAACCAGAGAAGACGGCTATCATAGGGAAACATTAATTTGCGACTTGTGCTCACAATATCAGTCCGTTTGTTGGACAAGTGTGATCCCAGCCTTAGTGTCCACTTCACCATTCAACAGATAAAAAGTTCAAATAATGTGTTTGTGAAGAAATTCAATAATCCATATGATGCTCCACTTCAAGTAGAAAATTCAATGGCGCTCAAGAAAAAAAAGTGAGAAAAATCCTCAGCACACCCATGGATAGCCTGAACTCAACAAAACATGAATGTAAAACACTTAATCACATACATTGAATTCTTCTACTCCTTCTGGACCCACCAGGCTCCATAGAACAGGGATTTAATATGTTTAATCTCAGATAATTATTCCTCAAGTCCTCTGGACCCACCAATCTCCACTCCAGAAAGGTACTTTTCATTTACTTATTGTTCTGGCCACAGTGGCGGCTGGTGGGGTTTTTTTGGGGGGCGGCAAACAACTACCCCCTGGGCGGCCAGCGGCTAGGCACTATCACCCCCCACTGTCTGCCAGTCTGTCCTTACCCCATCTAGGGGGTGGGGTATGGGCAGCTGCTCCGGTGTCCCCTCCAGCACGGCGGACGGGCCCTATCTGGGTGGTGAGGTGTGGGCAGTGGCTCCAGTGTCTCCTCCGGCATGGCAGGCGGGCCCTATCTAGGTGGCGAGGTGCGGGCAATGGCTTCAGTCTCCCCTCCAGCGTGGTGGGCGGGCCCCATCTAGATGGTGGGTGGCAAGGTGCAGGCAGTGGCTCTGGTGTCGGCTCCTCCAGCGGCAGGCTTCCGCAGTGCATCCCCACTCTCTTCCTCCAAGTGCTAGACGTCCAATAGGATCACCTGATGTTTTGGCCAATCGGGAAACAGGTCTCATGGCCCGCTTCCTGATTGGCGGGGAGGAGATTTAGTGTGAAAATAGCGAATATTCATTCGCTATCATCACACAACTGGGTGGGCTTTGGACGCAGTGCTCTGAGCCTGGGGCCCACCCTTTTTTTGAAGCCTATTCAAGCCTCTGGCTCTAATCAGGGGGCTGGATGCATGGATGCGGGGGCAGCACCCGTGCGCCCCTAATGGACGGGCCGCCACTGTCTGGCTAATTGAATGAATGAACTCCTAAGTGCTGGAAGCCACTAAAAGTGGTACATACATTTACCAGCTTCCATAATTTTTCTGCTGCCAGGAGAAAGGCATGTAGGGAGTGACCCGTGTGCATGAACTCTTATGGAACCCTGATGCTACTGACCTCTGAGCTCTGCATCATCTACTACTGACCTTTGAACTTTGCCTCACTTACTCCTGACCCCTGCCTTACTTACTAGTGACCTCTGAGGTCTGCCTCACTTACTACTGACCTCTGCATCACTTGCTACTGACCTCTAAACTCTGCCACACTTACAACTCACCTCTGAACTCTGTATCACTTACTACTGACGCCTGAACTCTGCCACACTTACAACTGACCCCTGAACTCTGTATCACTTAGTACTGACCTCTGAACTCTGCATCCCTTACTACTGACCCATGAACTCTGCCTCACTACTGACCCATGAACTGTGCCTCACTTACTACTAAACCTTTGCATCACTTACTAATGAATTCCTGCACTCTGTGCCCCTTTAAGCCACAACCAATAATCAGTTCAATGAAAACACTCAATTGTTGCCACGTGCCATAGCCCATAGCCCCATAACCTTACACGTGCAAAGGATGCCATCTTATGTTACTCTTTTTGAGAACTTTAAGAGCTACATCCTCCCCCTTCCCTGGGAAAAATAATTATCTATAGCCATGGGCATAGTTCTATGTGTAATCTTTCTTTGTCTATTCATCTAAATTTGAGTTCGACCTGCACTCCTGTACACACTTCTGTGTACCTTCTCTAATCAGCAGTATCTTCATTTAAAACGTCCAGGACTGGAAGTTCTGATTTGTCAGATTGGCAACTGAAACTTTTGATGAAACACTGTTAGTAGCTATCATATATGATCTCTAACCTTTCTGTTGGAAAGATAATGCAGATACCTACTAGTCAAAGTTATGCTGGACACGTGACTGACCCCTTCTTGTTTTATTATAAGAGAATAGGTACACAGAGACAAGAATTTACATCATAACCATGTAGTTCTACTAGAAAGAACAATAAATAATAATAGTTAAGAGAGATTACTGCGCTAGGCTCGGAGAGTCAGTAAAAAAGTAGTAAGCTGCCACCTAAATCGACCAAACTAATCGTAAAACTTTGTGTATGTGGGGGTGGCGCTAAACTAAAAATAGTTGAACTAATACCAAATGTGACTAATTGGCATCAAAACCAAAGAAGAAGGGTATGTATAACCATGTGATGTGCAAATTACATATTGAATAAATATATAAATATAAATATAAATAAATAAATGAATAGATATGTATGTATTAAATCGTCAGATATAGAGAGTCTTTCTATATAAGCCAATGTGTACATAAATACAGAGTGATATCTTCAGTGAATATTTCCATAAAGTGGTGATGTATCCCGCGTGTAAAAACCAAACTCATAAAAGTCCAATGCATAAACGAATAAATAAACGGTGATGTCCAAAGTAAATGTTCTTGTGAAACAAAATGGTGTAAATCAGGATCTTTGATCAAGATATAGTGGTGACAATAAGCAGCAGGATGGAAACTCCAACCCCTTCCAGAGTGGAGGCTTACCGGAAAGAAGAAACAACAACGCCTCAGAAACAGTGCAATGTCGCATCTAGGATGTTCCGCCAGCGATCGCGTCACACATTCCAGACCGGGAGGTCCCGCTCGCCACTCCAATGAGACTGCTTTCCACGCTCCAGATTACGGATCCGGGTGCAGTAGTCCAAGGGGTGCACAGGGGGGGGGTCTTGAGGTGAGGCAACCGCAGGAAAGATGGACAGCTCAGCCACCATCCTCCTGTACTTCTGCTGCCTGCCTGATAATGACCCTGCTTGGACTTGACAACCTCTTCTGCTTAACCCTTTGGTACCTCACAGCCAGCCCGTTGCCGACCCAGCCTGCACGGCCATCCCTCTGATCTGCACGATCTTCACATCACCATCAGTGACTTTCTAGCCCTCGTGCCATACCACACTCTTGGACTTCCTGTCTGCTCTATCAGGGGTCCCAGAATCGGGTGCGCAAGAGCGGTTGCTCCCTGCACAAGACAGACTCCACCGCCAGGACCGTGACAACTATATGATAGTTTTTGCACCTACAGTATCTCACAAAAGTGAGTGCACCTCTCACATTTTTGTAAATATTTTATTCTATCTTTTCATGTGACAACACTGAACAAATGACACTTTGCTACAATGTAAAGTAGTGAGTGTACATCTTTAACAGTGTAAATTTGCTGTCCCTTCAAAATAACTCAACACACAACCATTAATGTCTAAACCGCTGGCAACAAAAGTGAGTACACCCCTGAGTGAAATGTCCAAATTGGGCCCAAACTATCAATATTTTGTGTGGCCACTTTATTTTCCAGCACTTTTGGGCATGGAGTTCACCAGAGTTTCACAGATTGCCACTGGAGTCCTCTTCTACTCCTCCATGATGACATCACAGAGCTGGTGATGTTTGAGACCTTGCGCTCCTCCACCTTCCATTTGAGGATGCCCCACAGATGCTCAATAGGATTTAGATCTGGAAACATGTTTGGTCACTCCATCACCTTTACCCTCAGCTTATTTAGCAAGGCAGTGGATGTCTTGGAGGTGTTGGAATACTGCCTTACAGCCCAGTCTCCATAGGGAGGGGATCATGCTCTGCTTCAGTATGTCACAGTACACGTTGGCATTCATGGTTCCCTCAATGAACTGTAGCTCTCCAGTGCCAGCAGCACTCATGCAGCCCCAGACCATGACACTGCCACTACCATGCTTGACTGTAGGCAAGGCACATTTGTCTTTGTACTCCTCACCTGGTTGCCACCACATACACTTGACACCATCTGATCCAAATAAGTTTATCTTGGTCTCATCAGACCACAGGACATGGTTTCAGTAATCCATGTCCTTAGTCTGTTTGTCTTCAGCAAAATATTTGTGGGCTTTCTTCGGTATCGTCTTTAGAAGAGGCTTCCTTCTGGGACGACAGCCATGCAGACCAATTTGATGCAGTGTGTGGCGTATGGTCTGAACACTGACAGGCTAACCCCCCCACCCCTTCAACCCGTGCAGCAATGCTGGCAGCAATCATACGTCTATTTCCCAAAGACAACCTCTGGATATGACGCTGAGCACATGCACTCAACCTCTTTGGTCGACCATAGCGAGGCCTGTTCTGAGTGCAACCTGTCCTTTTAAACTGCTGTATGGTCTCGGCCACCATGCTGCAGCTCAGTTTCAGGGTTTTGGCATTCTTCTTATAGCCTAGGCCATCTTTATGTAGCGCAAAAATTCATTTTTTAGATCCTTAAAGAGAGTTCTTTGCCATAAGGTGCCATGCTGAACTTTCAGCGACCAGTATGAGAGAGTGAGAGCGATAACACCAAATTTAACACACCTGCTCCCCATTCACACCTGAGACCTTGTAAGTCGAGTAAATGACACCGGGGAGGGAAAATGGCTAATTGTGCCCAATTTGGACATTTTCATTCAGGGGTGTACTCACTTTTGTTGCCAACGGTTTAGACATTAATGGCTGTGTGTTGAGTTATTTTGGGGGAACAACAAATTTACACTGTTATACAAGCTGTACACTCACTACTTTACATTGTAGAAAAGTATAATTTCTTCAGTGTTGTCACATGAAAAGATAGAATAAAATATTTACAAACATGTGAAGGGTGTACTCACTTTTGTGAGATACTGTATGTCTGTATAAACAGCATGCTAACAAATTGATTGCAAATAGCCTTAATTATGAACAGAGAAAGAAATCTATATTTACAGTATCTTTTCATATACAGTATATCAATGGTGAAAGATACTGTGAATTATGTTATTAAAGCTGGCAACCGATTTAGAGACTTTTTAAATTAAGTTCTGTATGAGGAGTTCCACAAACTGCAGCCAGTGCACATAATGTAGGTGGTCTGTCATGATTAAGGCAATTTAATTCTATATGTACAATTTTGCTGATAGATTTATTCAAACAGGTTTAAAGTTAGCTTGTCAGCCTTTTTCAAGTTTTAAAAGTAAATGTCTTGTCTAAGTGCAGGAAACACAAACCTGCTATTATTTTTATTAGTAAAAAAATACTTCTTTGCACACCTCTCTGATTACCTACGTGACTTTACCTTGAGCAGCAAGAGTGACCTTAATGATAACTGAAGGTCCTTTGTTGGACAAGAGAGTGGTAGCTTTTAAAACAGATGTGCAAAAAAAAATGTGTTTTCTGTATAATGGTAATAACAATTACCTTATCTTTCCACCTTTTAGGCAGGGTTTTTTGTTTTGGGTAATTAAATTGGGGAAGGTATGGTCGAGAAAGATAAGGCCATCATTCCTTAATATGAACATGCATGAAAAGAGTAGTGGGTGTATGTAGGTCCAAAGTATTCATATAACAAATATAAACACCAGATGTAGTATAAAAGCAGAATTGCAATTTTTATACAAAAACAGGTATTATAAAAGAACTATAAATGGCTGGTGTAACAACTTGATCACCTCAGGGTGGCATATATTTATACATAATATTCTACATATATGTTGTCATTATAATAAATATATCGTGAGTTGTGATTGCTACACACAGAAGCACGGAGAAACTGACGCGTTTCAAAATATAGATTCTTTATTGAGGGGTTTAAAGCAGTAGAACATGTATGTCTTCTAAAAACAAAAAATATACAAGTGCATGTAAGTAAACAGAATAAGCTTGCATATCATAGCATAGCACAGAAACATTTGTTTATAGTATAAACTCACATGTCCTTTAGAGGTGAAAACACTTATACAACAGCCAATTAAAAACCAACAGTGGCATCCAGCAGCAGGAGGACATCCCATCCCATGTGCCCATGTGGGGAGCTCAAACAAGGAGGACTGGGGGTTACGTCACAAGTGGCCACACTGAACTACAACAAATGAAAAGGTAAAAGAGTGAAGTAGGGGTCATCTCCTTGTGTAGCATAGTGGCACTATCTAAGCCCATGGGTAGCAGATGCAATTGGGGCTATATATGAATATGCCCATGGAATAAGCATACAAGCTAGTGTTGTATTATGCAGCAGACAAAGTTCAAAAATAAATGTGCATAGCATAAAGCTGGCAATAATATTTATCATTTTGGATAATGGCACACAGGTTTGTGTAGCAAAAAGCTTTATCTTGCTGCTATAATATAGTCAGGGATATTAAATACAAGCTCCAGGATACCTGTACCTCACAAACAAAAGGAAATCTGGATTAAAAGATTGCTGCAGTTCCCTGATTGCTTCTGATCACAATACCATACTCTGAGTCACTGACATGTAGCCAGCATGCAGCTAGTGAAGTCAGTACTCTTTAATTGTATACTTGTTTTAGTTCCTTGACTGAGAATTGAAGCCTTTGGTTTAACAGCCAGACAATGAACATTTCCAAAATAATAGCTTGGATGTTTTCTCTGTGCAGGTTTCCTTTAATAAAATGTCACGTATTCTTGTTGAATTTGTTGAATCTTTACAGTGATCTTATCATGCATTTTATAGCATCTTTATTGATCAATGGAAAGGTCAAGGACAGCATAAATTTGAGCATGATATAACTAGCCATTTGTTTGTAGTAACTACCGAAAATATTTCCAGATAATGGCTCATTGCTCATTTTCTAATTAAATGAACATGCTTGCTGTACAGTGACTGTGTTAGTATGTTTTTTCTTGAAGCACTCTTCTTGTATCTCAGCTTTAAAGGCAGTTGAACTAGTACTATTTACTACAACAGGCATATAGATTTTGTACATCAGTAACTAGACAGGAACCAAAGTGTGGGTGTCTTGTTGTAGATGGGAACAAGGGGCACAGCTGCGTTTGGGCTGTAAGAGCAGCTTACATTTTGGTTAAAACAATGCAAGGGTTAGACATAACACGGGAGTTCAGAGGATAGAAGTATGTAATGAAGAGTGCAGCAACCAGGAGTAGGTATGAAGATTTCATAGGTCAATAGTTTAATGCAAGATTAAAGGCTCAATAATTTGTAATGCAAGGTTCAAATGTCAGTAGTTCATAACTAAGGGTTCAGGAGGTCAGTAGTTCCTAATTCATGATTTTGAGCTTAGTAGTTCATAGGTCAGTAGTTCATAATGCAGAGTTCAGTGGTCAGTAGTTTGAAATACATAGTTCAATAGTCGGTAGTTTGTAATGCAGAGTTCCATAGTCACTATTTTGTAATGCAGAGTTCAGAGGTATGTAGTCTGTAATGCAGATTTCAGAGGGTAGTATCTGGCAATGCAAACTTCACAGATCAGTAGTTTACAAATGCAGAAGTCAGTTTGTAATGCAGGGTTCAGGGATCAGTAGTTTGTAATGCAGAGTTCAGAGGTCAGTAGTTTACAATGCAGAATTACTGGAAAGGGCAGGGTCAAAAGTAGGTATCACAGAGGTCAGTAGTATGTAAATCAGAGTGCAGACGTTAGGAGAAAATAATAAAAGAAGTTACAAACAAAATACCCCCTTGACTAAGTAATGCAGAGTGTACACATGTACCCTTTTCTCAGCCGTCAGTATCCCCTATGTGCCGACATTTACAATATGCCAGAGTGTTAGTAGATGCAGTTAACTAGTCTGCCACTAAGTGGATTTGTCCCAAAAACAGTGCGGTAAAGAGAACTATGTAATTGGGTGTTAGGTCCCCTTTTAGAGAAAACCTTTTAGTAGCGATGAAGTGGGTGGAGTTAGAGCCCAAATAAATGCCAGGAAGGGAGGAGCCTTTTGAGTTGGGGCTTGGGGGCCAAATACTCCAGAGCTATTTTGATGTAGTCAGCTACTGCCAAGGGCCTCGGGGGTCATTCAAAACCCAGAAGGACCAGCTGTAGTTGTTCCGACTCTTTTACATGGGCTGTGAGCAGGATGGTAAAGGCCTTTTAGACCAGACTAAGTGTCCTCTGACGTGAGTACTAGTACACCCGGGAATGAGTTTTAGCATCTGGGAGTATGCCCAGCTGGGCAGAGCTATGGGATAGAAGAAGAAAAGCACCTTGCCAGACTTTTTGATAAATACTGCGGATCTAAGGTCCTAATTCTGTGGTGCTTCTAAAGAGTGAGGAGGTAACAAGAGAAGATGGATTACAAGTTATGTGCTGGTGTTCTGTACCCAACTGACTGCTACAGAATGTCTATTACTGTGTATGATGTTCCGCTCCGAATAGTTCTGTCAGTATGTCAATGTAATGTTAGATGTCACATCTTGAGAAGTTCCAGCAAAGTGTGGAAAATTTCTTTATTCTTTTATATTAAGGCCTAAGGTCAGGGATGTGGATAGTGCTTTTATCAACAAATCTTCACTTTTGAGTACAGGTTATTGAGAATGAATAAAAAAAAAAAATCTGATGAAAATGAAAAAGCTGTAGCGCTTAGACAGTAACCAAGTTTATTTGATATCTTCAATTAGAAATGCTTACTTTGAATGGATGCCTTCCAGTTCCCAAAAAGGCGCAGCATTCTTATTATTGATTCATATATATTTTAGCCCTACGGTGATACACACAAGTATTGCTTACAATTTTCTTGTCAAATACCATTTTGGAATGTCACACACTGACAATAATTCTTTTCAGCTCTGCATATTTGCATTACCACATTTTCCTCATGTATGTCAGCACTAAAACTTGTCATTTGTAGAACATTTCTTGAATACTTTACTGAAATATGAGAGTATTAACTTCCTTTCTAGACTTCATGGTGAAGTTAAAACCTTCATTTCTCTATTTGTAGGTAGGCAGGTGTGTCAGCCAGTCTAGCTTTGTGTTTGAGGCAAAATTCACTAAAAACTGACAGCCTGCCCTTGAGCTTGGAAAAAAAACATATTTTTAGGAAAAGAGACCTCTGTGAAATGCAATTTTTTTTCACTTAAAGTTTTAAATTTCAAAAAGGCGAATAGTATTTCCCACATGTACTATACCTATAACAAATTGTATTAGTTAGATGTTGAGGTTATATTATGCTACCCCTTGAAAGTGACAGATTGGTCACTGATTATGTTAAAGAGCAAGCGTATCACTGGCACATTAAATATGCCTCAAACGGTAGCCACAAGGTTATACAGTATATAAAATGACTCTTTATTACAGCAACTTTGTTTTCTAAGATTACAATGGATTAAATGCACAGAGCAGCCATCTTTTAAATGACTTGCAAACCCAGAGGTCATAATAACAATCAATTATGATAAATGCCCAAACAAGATGGAAATGAGAGCAATGTGCAAGGATCAACTCGTTTCACGAAATCGTCTGCTTCTTCAGGGCCTTCAACCCCAGGTCAAAGTACCATTACTACTTGCCTTCCACATTCATTTGAATGTGACAGAGGCGGTTCCAGATAAGTCCTCCTGGACCGTGGGGAAAATAATGCCCACAATTACACTCAGTCTAGAACATTACATAACTGGAAATACAAGCTGGAAAGATGAAGCGCTGAGTACAAAATAGAGCCAGTGAAATGCCCTTTCAGAAATGAAACATGTGCTCCAATGTATCCATACAAGTAACAAATGGCGACCCTTATTTTAGGGATGATGCCTCTCATGGTGTGATATTATATACAACACCTCGCTCCCATATATACAGTATAACTTTGGGATTCACTGATTATGTTGGACATCTGTTGCAGGTATGACTCTTAGTCAAGATGTTGCTGGACTTATGACTAAACTCTACTTATTATACTGGAAAACAACAGGAACACAGGTACAGGAAATTATGTCACAACCTATGCACTAGGAAAACAGTAGACTATACAATAACACTACAACTTAGAGGTAGAACCATTAAAAATAAAATACTATTATTTGTATGGTTGTTGCACCTATGTCTGTGTAAGCAGCATGATAACAGTTTGTCTTTTGTAGACTCTACAATTCTGTTCAATTAGGTAAAGCATTCAAGGGTCTCTCTCAAAAAAACCCTTTTCATAGTTTGTTATAAATTTTTGCAAACTATGAAAACGTTTTGGTAATTTTACTTTCACTGATGTGCGCTGATGAGGCTGCACTAATGAGCACTGATAGGCGGCACGGATGGGCATTGATGGGCACTGATGAGGTGGCACTGGTGGGCACTGATGAGGAGGCACTGAGGAGGTTTCATTGATTGTTGCAACTAATGGGTACTGATGGGCACTGGTAGGCAGTGCTCATAGGTGACACTGATGAGGAGGCACTGATGGGCACTGATTTGTCAGCACTGGTGGGCAAAGATTGACAGTCCTGGTGGGCACTGATTATCAGTGTAGATGTCCCTTTAAGAGAATGAGGAAAGGAGTGGCAATAACCAGTATCTGTTCACCTCCATGATCAGCTGTGATTGGACACAGTTGATCACATGGTAAAGAGCCACTGATTGGGTCTTTACCTTAATCTGCGGTCAGCAGTGTCTACAATCACAGAGTGCACCGACCACACCCAGCGTCGGTGGGCACGATCACAGGAAGCCATCACATGACGGCGTTCCAGAAATAGACGCTATAGCCCTCATTCGACTATAGCGTGGCCAGCAAGTAGTTAAACCCAAAAGCAAGCATTTATTATATTACAGCTTACTAATTCTTAGATCTTCAGATCTAGCAGCAATTAGGGGGGTGAGAAAAAATATTTATTACTGACAGGGGTGCTTGCAATAATTAACTTTTATTTATTTCTGTAAAACCTGTATCCCAGAAGAAAAAAAATGCTTTGCTGTAACTGCTGATAAAGTGTTAGCTGGAGTCTAGCTTTAATTTGCTAGTGTATCTAAATCTGCTAGTGCATCTAACACTCCACCCCCCCCCAGATTTAGTCAGATTGGAGGCACTCTAATACAGGAGGTGTGTTATATATAAAACAAATATACAGTATCTGACAAAAGTGAGCACACCCCTCACATTTTTGTAAATATTTTATTATATCTTTTCATTTGACAACACTGAAGAAATTACACTTTGCTACAATGTAGTGAGTGTACCGCTTGTATAACAGTGTCAATTTGCTGTCAACACACAGCCATTAATGTCTAAACCACTGGCAACAAAAGTGAGTACACCCCTAAGTGAAAATGTCCAAATTGGGCCCAAAGTGTCAATATTTTGTGTGCCCACCATTATTTTCCAGCATTGCCTTAACCCTCTTGGGCATGGAGTTCACCAGAGCCTCACAGGTTGCCACTGGAGTCCTCTTCTACCCCTCCATGACAACATCTTGGAGCTGGTGGATGTTAGAGACCTTGCGCTCCTCCACCTTCCATTTGAGGATGTCCAACAGATGCTCAATAGGGTTTAGGTCTGGAGACATGCTTGGCCAGTCCATCACCTTTACCCTCAGCTTCTGTAGCAAGGTAGTGGACATCTTGGAGGTGTGTTTGGGGTCGTTATCATATTGGAATACTGCCCTGCGGTCCAGTCTCTGAAGGGAGGGGATCATGCTCTGCTTCAGTATGTCACATTACATGTTGGTATTCATGGATTCTTCAATGAACTGTAGCGCCCAGTGCCGGCAGAACTCATGCAGCCCCAGACAATGACCCTCCCACCACCATGCTTGACTGTAGGCAAGACACACTTGTCTTTGTACTCCTCACCTGGTTGCTGCCACACACGCTTGACACCATCTGAACCAAATAAATTTATCTTGGTCTCATCAGACCACACAACATGGTTCCAGTAATCCATGTTCTTAGTCTGTTTGTCTTCAGCAAACTGTTTGCAGGCTTCTTTGTGAATCATCTTTAGAAGAGGCTACCTTCTGGGATGACAGCCATGCAGACCAATTTGATGCAGTGTGCGGTGTAGCGTCTGAGCACTGACAGGCTGACCACCCACCCCTTCAACCTCTGAAGCAATGCTGGCAGTACTCATATGTCTATTTCCCAAAGACAACCTCTTGATATAACGCTGACCACGTGCACTCAACTTCTTTGGTCGACCATGGCGAGGCCTGTTCTGAGTGGAACCTGTCCTGTTAAACCACTACATGGTCTTGGCCGCCGTGCTGCAGCTCAGTTTCAGGGTCTTGGTAATCTTCTTATAGCCTAGGCCATCTTTATTTAGAGCAACTATTTTTTTTCAGATCCTCAGAGAGTTCTTTGCCATTAGGTGCCATGTTGAACTTTCAGTGACCAGTATGAGAGAGTGAGAACATTAACACCAAATTTAACACACCTGCCCCCCATTCACACCTCAGACCTTCTAATACTAACGAGTGTAATTTCCTGTCTGGAAATAACATGATTTTACAGTACAGGGAAGCCCACTGACTCCTGGGAAATGATGAGTCACATCTCCCAGGTGGCCAGGCAAAGCAGGAAGTGAGGAGAAGAGCCTAGGACCTAAAAGGGGCAGACTACAAAGATCACCTAGCAACAAGCGACTTAGGGTGAGTATACATTTTTTTCCTTCAAAGATAAGTCTATATAGGCAAAGGACTTGAATGATGTAAAAAAAAAAATTCTGGGTGGAACTCCGCTTTAAGATGCCCTCACATGCCCTCGGGTTGGGGAAATGGCTAATTGGGCCCAATTTGGACATTTTCACTTAGGGGTGCACTCACTTTTGTTGCCAGCAGTTTAGACATTAATGGCTGTGTGTTGAGTTATTTTGAAGGGACAGCAAATTTACACTGTTATACAAGCTGTACACTCACTACTTTACACTGTAACAAAGTGTCATTTCTTCAGTGTTGTCACATTAAAAGATAGAATGAAATATTTACAAAAATGTGAGATACCATATCCTGTGCTACCTTAATTACAATAAATTGAAAAAAAATATTGGGTGCTGCTGCTACAAAACAAGTAAACTACTTAGCTGTGCATATGTGTATAAAAAAATCAATCCGCTTTCCTGATTGGATAGGATGATAAAGGGCATGTAAAACCCCACTTTTAAAATGAATCCAGTGACAGATAGCACTGAATGCACTGATTGCTGCAGGCTGTGTCTTGTTTAGCAGAGGGTCTTGTAGAACAGTGGTTCTCAACCCTGTCCTCAAGTACCCCCAACAGGCAATGGTTGCAGGTTTTCCTTTATTTTGCACAGGTGCTTTAAATCAGAGTCAATGGCTCAGTGTTTTGGACAGCTATTTTATAAAGGCTCTTTCACACTAGCGGAT
Organism: Glandirana rugosa; assembly: GCA_018402905.1. Taxonomy (NCBI): domain Eukaryota; kingdom Metazoa; phylum Chordata; class Amphibia; order Anura; family Ranidae; genus Glandirana; species Glandirana rugosa. The sequence continues at coordinate 32,162 of BLSH010394992.1, forward strand.
GGTTCGGATCCGCCTGTCAGTTTTTCATGCGCACCCGAACAGACGCTCCATTGTTCTCTATGGAGCGACGGATGTCAGCGGTGACATGTCCGCTGACACCCGATCCACTCCGATCTGCCAAAAACAGATGGATGGAAACCCTATTTTCCATCCGCCTGGCGGATTGGACCGGATGAACACAGACAGATGAACCGTGTTCATCCGATCCTCCATAGAGGAGAATGGAGCTGTGACAGATCAGTCTCTGCACAGTGCAGAGACTGTCCTGTCATCCGCTGGCTTAGCGGGGATAAACGGACGGATCCCCGCTGAGCAGCAGAGCCCATCAAAATGGGCTCCGCTTGTGTGAAAGGGGCCTTAAGAGAAATTCCCAAAACATGGCCTGTTGGGGGTACTTGAGGGCAGGGTTAAGAACCACTGTTGTAGAGCACAGATTCACTTATCCAGAGGTATCCCAGACTCATAAGGTAAAAACAGAAAAACAGAGGCTTCATGATGCAGTATATCCAAAACTGATTTATTTAAAACAAGGATCACTTACACTAAAGCGGAGTTCCACCAAGAATCTTTTTTTTTTTTTGGCATCCACTCTCGTAATACTAAATAGATGTAATCTTTTGTTTCCTTACTTTGAAACCGCCTAGTAATTACATGTATTTTTTACTCACAATTTTGTTTCTCTCACTGCTGGACTTTTCCATTTTAGGTGAGGGCACCTGAAGCCCATCTGTAGTTTCCTGGCATCTCTTCCTGAAAGAAGTGCATGGTGGGTAACCATCATCCACTCCTCGATCTCGGTCCTCCTTAAATCGTGTAATTTCCTGTCTGGAAATAACATGATTTTACAGTACAGGGAAGCCCACTGACTCCTGGGAAATGATGAGTCACATCTCCCAGGTGGCCAGGCAAAGCAGGAAGTGAGGAGAAGAGCCTAGGACCTAAAAGGGGCAGACTACAAAGATCACCTAGCAACAAGCGACTTAGGGTGAGTATACATTTTTTTTCCTTCAAAGATAAGTCTATATAGGCAAAGGACTTGAATGATGTAAAAAAAAAAATTCTGGGTGGAACTCCGCTTTAAGATCATGGAAAACAGCAAATTCAAACAGCCGGCAGCCAACTGGTCTCTGGTTCAAGTCAATGCCTTGTAAGGGAAAACATGTAGGGTGGAGCAGTACCTCTGGACGTCACCATGCACCAGCTAGCTCGCTGTTTGAATTCGCTGTTTTCCGGGAGGCGCATGCGCGAAGCTCGCGGCAATGGACGTCTCCTGCTAGAGCTCCGCACGACCTCGGGCCTCACACTCAGCTACACGGTGTCTGGAAGCCGCTGACAACCACCGCTGCTAGCGCTGAGACAACCCCATCACCCGCGCACCGGAATATGGTGGCAGGGAGCTCCCGCCACAGACCGCGGAGCAAATCCATCCGTGACATACTGGTCCGGGCCGCGTCCAAAATGGCGACGCCTGCCTCTCCACACAGCGGTACCAGTGCCATGAGGACGCCGAAGGCGCCGAAACACCACCGCAAGCAACTTATACCCCATCCAGATGAGGGTGAGTCTGACGCCGAGTCCCTAGTTTACCCCCTCTCTTCCCAGAAAGACCGTTCCCTGGAAGAACCGCTCATACAACAGTTCGAGCGGATGCTAAAGAAGGCCCTGCAGCACACCTCAGACCAAATAACAGAGAAGCTGTCCAGGGAGATCAGGGAACTCGGCCATCGCACTTCTGAACTAGAAAACAGAGCA
>BLSH010394992.1:63751-105091 GCA_018402905.1 Glandirana rugosa
AACTAGTTGTTAATTTGTATATTTTTAATTATAACGTCGTGATTTTTGCAAGTTTATATGTCAGGTGTCTCTTAGGCGTCTACTTTCCCCTCAGGGTTGTGGTCGTGAACACGTATCTTATCCTTCCTGTTGTGTTAGGTGGTTGCACAGGTCGTTCATTTCCCATGGTTTTCTGGTAAGGAGACTTGCTGGACACGTTGGTGGATTGTGTTGTCCTTCCTATTCTATGCACAAGTGCTGGTGTTGGGACTCCCCTTTCATCTGCGGATTCTCTGTGGACTGTATATTTGAACGTTTTTAGTGCTGCAATATTAATTTTTATATGTTTAATTGTTGATCAAGCAATTTTTTGTCAGCTGCTGTTTTTTAGCTTTCAGCGCGGATATTGTATGTTTATATTTTACATTTACGGTATTTATTGGTTACACTTGATGTCCTGCTCTCAGTGGCTCAGTCCCTGCTAGCAGTACCAGCAATGGGCAAATAGACCAAAAACTAGTCCCTGGGCTGCCGCGGTGACCTATTGCTGTAGAGGGGAAGGCCCCTTGGTCAATCCCCTGAAAGCCTCCAGTGATCAGCGGTGGGAAGAAGAGGCTGAGTAGACTGTTCAGTCTCCCTGAGGCAGCACAGGCGCTGTGATGTGGCTGGTGCTGCACTGCTCCTGGGTGTCCTCATTTCCAGTCTCAGATCTCCACTGGTATGGTCTCCAGCTGGCAAGTGAATATCTAGACAGAGGTGTTCTCTCTATAAACTCCCTCGGTGCCAAGAGGAAGAACTTTCTGGCAGTTTAATAAAAATCATCTCTACACTCCTGTCACGGTCACGGTCCAGCCTGTAGTCTTCTGTTTGTGAAATTCTTATCTCCTTGCTGCTGTGGTTATGCTATGGCTGTGCTTCTATCCACATGTGCTGTTGGCTTCTGTGTTCTCCTATGTGCGTCTCCTGCTCTACTGTGGATTTACTATCCCTTTCCATTCTATCACTTCCTGACCCGCCTCCCAGTTTGCTTTTTTTTTTTTTTTTTACTTTTCTATATACAGTATAGACATGCTCAGTGCAACCTGGGTTGTCTGAGCAACTCCCTAGTTTCTCTGTGCTCCTGGTTTACCTTGTATTTCTTGCATTCTGTGCTTGATTACCAATGTAGCTAACCCCACTTCATCTACTGTTTTTGCTTGCCTGCCACCCTCCTTGACATTTCATTTCCTGGATTCTCATCTGTCTTATGCCATTTGTACTCTGCACATGTGAGGTCTCCACATTGCAAGCCAGGTGTATCTCGGGGCTGCAGCCTGGTTTCAGTTTGGTGCAATACCATCCCCATCATGAGGGACCCTGGTGAAGAAGCAGGCTGGGGCTTAGACTCTACGCCCTGGGGAACCCCCGATTTGGCTTTCTACAAGGGCTCATTACCATAGAAACCTGGCACCTATTGCACAGTATCTACTGGGATCTGTAGTGTAAGAAGTCTATTCATCCCATTATATGGATGCTGTCTCAAACTACAACTCCCAGGATTCTCAGCATTCTGCAAAGAAATCTATGGGCGTGCCTGGCTTTAGCTTTCCCCCTGCTGGCCAGAGGAGAATGATACAGCATAACATGAGAATTTCTGCAGAGGGAGAGAAGAATAAAAAGCAAGGTCTCCTTTTTATTGCTGTAGCCCAGCACCTGGCTACAATTGCAAAGGACAAACATAGTCCAAGCATTAAAATTATGGTTATAAGTCCAGATGGTTTTCTTGGGACCTCTTCCACTTCTCTGATGAATTCCTCCAATATACCTAATTAAGATTCATTGTTGGTGGTTCCCACTGCTTGATGCTGTTGATCCCTGCTCCTTGGAGGTGACACCTCCATAGCTTTCCTCTAACATCTACCCCCCTCCTTTTTTTTTTTTCTTACCTCTCCCCCTCCCTTTCACTCTGTCTTCATTTGCTTCCTTTCTATTTCTTTTAAAACAAATACATAAAAAACATGGCGCTTACAGGCATGTGTTATCTACCTCGTTTTAAACTTCCTTCTATGACGTGATACATTTTTCTGGAAATTTGGGGTCATCCCCCCTCAAACAAGCTTGCCTTCAGCACAACCTGCTTGAAATGTTCTATACATGTAGGTATGATTGTTTTGTATTTATCATTGCATTTAATGCTTGCCTCGATCTTTCACAATATAGTACTCAGTTTTGGATGTGCCTTATAAGCTTGACATTGATTGATTGTACTGAAAAGTTGTCTTTCCATTGTACCTGCGACACATCTTTACAGCTTCCTGACCGCCTTGCGTACTTTTACTGCTGCAAATTGGCAGCGTAGCGCGAATCACTGTTTATAAACGGTGATTCGGACAGCCACAGCTAGCAGGTGGGGGAGCACCGCTGGCGGTGCACTCTCGTGCCCACTGCTTGCTGCGTGAGTGTGCCAGGGAGTCGGGTGGACTCGATGTCCGCCGATGACCCGCGATCGCCTAATACGATGTAAACACGGCGGTTCCCCATTCTGTCAGGCGGCATGACAGTGGTCTACTGATCCCTGTCTTCAGGATCATTTAGATCTGTCATGCCCCTGCCAGCCCAGCCCCCATACAGTTAGAACACAGTGAAGGAACACATTTAACCCCTTGATCGCCCCCTTAGTGTTAACCCCTTACCTGCCAGTGACATTTACAGTATACAGTAATCAGTGGCTATTTTTAGATCTGATTGCTGCATAAATGTCAGTGGTCCCAAAAAAGTGTCAAAAGTGTCCAATATGTTCACCGCAATATCGCAGTCCCGATAAAAATTGCAGATCGCCGCCATTACCAGTAAAAAAAAATAATAAAAACGCCATAAAACAAGTCTCATAGTTTGTGTGATAACTTTTGCGCAAACCAATCAATAAACGCTTATTGTGATTTTATTTATCAAAAATATGTAGAAGAATACAATTTGGCCTAAACTGATGAATAAATTAGTTTTTATATTATTTTTTTTGGATATGTATTATAGCAAAAAGGAAAAAAATACTGTTTTTTTTTTTCAAAACTGTCACTCTTTTTTTTGTTTATAATGCAAAAAATAAAAACCGCAGAGGTGATCAAATACCACCAAAAGAAAGCTATATTTGTGGGAAAAAAAGGATGTCAATTTTGTTTGGGTACAACGTTGCACGACCGCGCAATTGTCAGTTAAAACAATGCAATGCCGAATCGCAAAAGGTGCTCTGGTCAGGAAGGGGGTAAATCCTTCTGGGGCTGAAGTGGTTAAATAAAAAATGAAAAAGAAAAAATTAAGGTTGACATACACTTTAAAGTGCTGTAAAGATAAAAGGTTTTTCTTTTAGCTTAATGCATTCTATGCATTAAGATAAAAAAAAACCTGTGTGCAACAGCCGCCCCAGCACCCCCTAATACTTACCTGAGCCCCCATCTTTATCCAGTGATGTCCACGAGTGCCTCGACCAACCAGGGCTCTCCCTCCTGAGAAACAGCAGCGGCACCATTGGCTCCAGCTGCTTTCAAAGTCAGTTAGCCAATCAGGATAGAGAGGGGGCGGTGCAGAACGGGTGCTCAGTGTCTGAATAGACACAGGAAGCTGAGGCTCGGCTGGCCCCATAGCAAGCTGCTTGCTGTGGGGGCACTCAACAGGAGGGAGGAAGAGGGACATGCAAAGAGGAGGATTCAGGCTGCCCTGTGCAAAACCAACTGCACAGAGCAGGTAAGTATAACATGTTTGTTATTGTTATAGAAAAAAACTGAGACTTTACAATCACAGTCAATTTAAAAATTGCTTATTTAACCACTTCATCCCTGGAAGGATTTCCCCTTTAGGACCAGAGCCCTTTTTGCGATTCGGCACTGCATCGGTTTAACTGACAATTGCGCAGTTTTGCTACATAGAGCTTTTCTTTGGTGCTATTTGATCACCTCTGCGTCATTTCTGTTCACCGCTATAAACAAAAAAAAGAGCACCGATTTTGCAAAAAAAAGCAATATTTCTTACTTTTTGCTAAAATACATATCCAAAAAAAATATATAAAAAAACAAATTTTTCATCAGTTTTGGCTGATTCTTCCTTATATTTTGGTAAAAAAAAATCGCAATCGGTGTATATTGACTGGTTTGTGCAAAATTTGCTGCGTTTACGAATGATGAGAATTAATTTATGGGGTTTTTATTTTGTTTTTATTTTTTTACTAGTATTGGCAACAATCTTCAATTTTTAGCAGGACTGCAATATTGTGGCAGATATGTCAGACCATTTTGACACTTTTTTGGGACCATTGGCATTTGTACAGCGATCAAGTGCGATGAAAATGCACTGTTTACTGTATAAATGTAACTGGCACGGAAGCGGTTAACCTGCAGGGGGCGCTCTAAGGGTTAACTGTGTTCCCTGTGTGTATTACTAACTGTATGGGAGCAGGGCTGAATAGGGGAGGAGAGTGAACAGAGATCAAAACGGAGGTCCGTGTGTTTACATACACGGACCTCCGAGCTGTCACTGCGGGGAAGCGATCGCGGGTAGCCGGCGGTTATCGAGTCTGTCCTACCCGCTCCCTGGCTCCCTCTGGCGGCGTGCGCTCGCTCACGATCTGCGATCTCGCAGCCACCGTCAGGGGACGGCGGTTTGCGATATTGAGCCCCTTTGCCGCCGTCAGATGACGGCGGGCGGTCAGCAAGTGGTTAAACACTAGTCCCATGAAACAAACAAAGTGAGCTAATAATTTTATACAACAAACAGAGTGGGAAAGCCATACATACTACTCCTAAAAATTAACATTTTTTAATACAGCAGTGTACTTTACAAATGTGTTCTATATTTTGCATGATTTTAATTTTTTTTTTTCATTTTAATTAATAGAAAAAAAATAAGTGCCTGGAGAGCACAGTCACATAACATTTTAAAGTCATGTGACTAGGTCCACACTTCATGGTCTTGCTGTCAGGGACATGGAGATGGATCATGTTGAAAAGAATAAAAAGATAAGTCTGATCAGTGAACTCAACTAGGCCACTTACAAATGTGTCACTAGTTTTACTAACTGTTCTTCCAGTGCATTTCCACTAGCAGTTAAAAAATACTTTTACTCAGTGGGCAGATATTGTATGTAATGCCCCCATAGAGTAGGCGTTTTTGTAGAGAGGTCTTTTTGCTAGGAGAGGAAAAATGTAGTCAGGCCTCATATAAAGTGCAGGCCTGGGTGCTTTTATCTGTGTAGGAAAGTGGCTCAGAGTAAGGCTAGAGATTGCAGGAAGGGACACCCCTTGGATACTCCTCCACTTTGGTTCCAGAAAATGCTGGAAAAAGGAGATGGATGGGGAGTGTCACTTTCTGCTGTATGTTAAGGATCCCTGACTAAACCCCAACTAGGATTGGCAGGGGGCAGGCCTCCTTAAATATGTTGATCTGCCCAGCAGGGGAAGGAGAGTTTGGGTGGAAGTGTGGAAGATGCATCAGAGGTGCTGTGGAGGCCTCTACCTGGCAGGGAGCCCCCAATCTGGGGGTTGACCTTGAGGCCTGGAGGTTCGGGTGCGGCCAGGAGTGGAGTTGATTCCTGGATCAGCACAAGGGAACAGGAGAACAGCAGAGGTGCTACTGAGGACACGTTAAAGCATCCACTTAAGTCAGTGAGTGATAGACTCTGGGAACTGGAAGACAAGGTTGGAGCAGGCTTGGAGAGGAATAGTGTACAGTCTATGGAGGACTCAGGAGCCAGTCAGGGGAAGGAGTGTCACTGGGAGGAAAGCAGGCTGGTGTGGCCTGGAAGAGGGATGGGCTGGGAGTTGTAGTCCATCAAAGGCCCAGCTAGCACTAATGTACTTAGCTACACTCGAGGGATCCCTGGCCCGTAATGGGTGGTTCGGAGGTCGTGCTGACTGAAGTGCAGGCCTCACCATATGCTAGCTGTGGTGGAGGAAGAGGAGTCAAGTAGGCCTGATAAATTTCCTTTCTGGCCAGGAAACTAAGTGAAGTGCTGGCGATAAGTGAGAAGAGTAACGGTCAGCAAGTGAAGTGCTGGAGGAAGTAGAAATGTGTATATACAGTCGTGTATATAAAGGGTCCCGGACACCAATTCATTGGGGCATCCCACAGTTACCCTTTTCCCCATCCAAGTTAATCCCTTAAATAAAATAACCAAAAAACCAGTGCCGGCCTGTTCTGTGACTCCAAATGTGTGAGATATGGTGTGATTGAGGGCAGCAAAAAGGTGAACCACAACTACCAGCCACCCCTGAGGGGGCACATGGCTACATGTATATACTGTTTATGACTATGGATTCTGCTCCATATGGCAGTAACATCATGAACTAAATCATACAGCAAAAGATCTTGGGACATTGACATTGATGATCTTGTGGTTGTGCGGCATATTAAAATCTTTCCTGGGTAATGCCATTGGTATGATTCAGGCTGGGTTAACACTTATGCAAATTGGATTTGGGTTTCCCCTCATCCAATTTGCATGACGGAAGAGTGTGACCGGCTCTCAACGGAGCCAGTTCACACATCTCCGGGTGGCTGCGGATCATACTGCAAAAGGGTCCTGTGCATCTTTGGATCCATTTCAGGTCCAAATTCAGGCGAAAATCCGGACCTGATTCACCTGCGAAACAGAGAACAGGGATGCACGGGGCTCACTGCTGTGAGCCGCTCCACAGACAATGTGAACCTGGCCTCAAGAGGAAAAGATGCAAGTGATAGGGGAGTAGGACCTTTCACCAAGTATTGGCCACAAGGCGTCTACCTGATGTATCAAATAGACCAGTGTTAGTCTCCAGTTTTCTGTATGAATGGGCATATGCTTTACTTTAGGATATTGCATTAGATGATGTAGCTGAAGACATATGAAGAGGCTTCAGACCAGAGATTTATACCAGAGATTTGTGAACTTTTCTAATGATTAATCTACCTCCTCACCCTGAGACACTTCCCAGGTCAATTTCTAATCTGACCCACAATTATGCATTGGAGTAATAGTTCATATGGTCTCTGCCTTCTCTTACCTGTCCTACCTCCAAATGTTACTTGGGAGTCATCTCTATCACCTTCACCCCTGCCAAAACCACTATAGCAACATGGGCAGTGAGAGTTGTTTCACTTTCCGGTTGGGTTTACGCTATTGTGAATTGGATGCGGGTTTCCCTGCATTTGATTCGCATGACAGAAGACTATGACCTAAGGTTGCCACGTCATCCCTTTAATCCAGGACACATATGAATTACACAGGTTCTGAGACTAATTTAATGCAGACAAGGCGCCAAGTGAGTATAATTATCTTCTTAATCAGCCATAGAACCTGTGAAATTCATATGTGTCCTGGATTAAAGGGATGATGTGGCAACCCTACTATGACCGGCTCTCAATTGAGCCAGTTCACACATCTCCAGAGCAGCCGCAGAGCGCACAGCAGATTTGGACCTGAAACGGTGGACAGGGATGCACTGGACCTCCTGCTGTGCCCCGCGGCTGCACATAGTGTGAACTCTTCAGGAACATACACAGTATACTTTGAAATTTGCATTCCATCATTTGGGAGTCTGCACAACTTAACTGTCTCCTGAGCTAGTTGCTAAGTCTCACTTTTGTTAATATGGGTTAAAGGCATAACAGAATGTTATCTTTGACTGAGAAGGGTGCTTGGATGGCATGAGGAGGAGATTTGAGTGGTATATAGGCTCCATGTAACTGTTTCAGTCAGGTTTTTTGATCAAAACCCTGCTACGGTAAGGACAGCCATAACTGGGAGAATGCGTATAAAGGAACGGACCTCTTTGAATATTGCAAAAATGTGTGCAGAGAGAGCTTGCATGTTTTGTAATGTTGGACTGGTCAGGTCACTGCAACTGCTTGGATTTTGTGTGGAGAGCATGCTGATATTATCTGTACAACGTGCACAAATGTCAACATTTTTTTCGGGCAAATTAAGCTGCAGAGACTGGTGCTTAAAATACATCATTCCATGTATACCAAGAAAAAACCGCTAAACCCCTTAGGACGTTTTTAATTTTCCACAGTTTTTTGGATCCTTGAATTTTTTTAAATAATGGTCAGCTTTGCTGGGAAGTGCAACAAAATGTAACATGTCTCTTGGCATTCCCTTCAATTGCCAATGTGATAAAACTACTGACAGCATGCCACAAAGGGGTCTGTTTATAAATGTTTTCACACAACATTTACGCAGCTTTCACACATAAATTCAACATTTTTATAAGAGCTATTTCACACTGGTGCACTTAAAATGCGGTAAGCATTTTAAATGCACTTTTACCATGCATTTTGGTGTGCTTTCTGGTTTCCTGACTCCCAGACATGTGACTTAAAAAATTGCATCAAAAATGCAGATTGGAAGCTTTTTTTTATGCTTATTTGATGCATTCCCATTGACTTACAATAGAAGGTACATTTTTGGTGCTATTTTGAAAAACTGCGCCAAAGATGCATCATGCAGGATGCATCACGCAGGTTCTAAGGCTGGCTATACATTATACAATTTTTTGTTCAATTTCCTTTAGATCAGTGGTTCTCAACTCCTGTCCTCAGGACCCACCAACAGGCCAGATTTTAAGTATTACCAGACTAGAATACTGCAATCACTGAGAAGCAAATTATATCACCTGTGCTGCATTTCAGTTATCCTGCAAACCTGGCCTGTTAGTGGGTCCCGAGGACTGGAGTTGAGAACCACTGCTTTAGATTTACCTTCACCTTTGTAGAGCCTTAATGGAAAGGAAAATTATGCAAGAAAATTGTATACTATATGACCAGCCTAATGCCTCGTACACACGGGACGACGATCGTATACAACAGGTCGTACTAACGATTGTTGTATGCGATATCAGAACAGCCGGACATATGACGGTCGTACAAGGGAGTTGTATGAGCAGACTAGAAAACTTGGTCGTACCAACAAGCGCTCATACGACCGTTGTATCGTGTGTACAGAGCAGTTGGTACAACAAGTTGTATTGTGCAAAACACACATGCTCCGAAGTCAGGGACGGCCGGATGCTAATTACATGCACCTGAACGGTCTTTCTGTGCTCGTACAATCGTGTAGTGCAGTCAGTATGCAAGTTACATTATGCAACATAGGATTTGCGACGATCGTACGTATGATCGTCGTCCCATGTGTACGAGGCTTTAGTGTCAACTTTTCTGGCAAGTCCAAAAAGGCTGGTTGCCAGGGTCCTCTGTTGGTATAAGATTCAGATAATACTCCAGAATGCCACTGGAGTTTTTCTTAACATGGTTTGTTGGCAACAAGAACAAAAAAAAAATCCTGCTGTGATTTTTCACATGCACTGGCAACATGGCCTTGTGTCTCAGAATCATGGAATGTCATTTGCATTTCTATTTCTTATAAACACTTTCATTATAATATGGATGGAATGCCCATGCATCTCATCCTGCTAACTGGCTGATGCAAACGATAGGAAAATATGTTTTTTTTGTTTTTTTGTCAGAGGTGAAAGTAGGAATCATGTATGGGCAAGTACTCACAACTAAAGGACACGAGGCAGCAAAATGGCTGCAAGTAGTAAAGATCTTAAAACGTCATGAGTGCTATAAGCTAAGATTGCATTGAAAGGTTTTCTCTTCTTGTGCCTTAAAGCAGTGTGCAATGTGCTCTAACTCAAAGCAACCAGTCTGCAGTCTTTTTTTTTGCTCAAGTGAATCTGATTGGTTGCTAAGGATTTCTCTGCTTTGCACATAATCATTGCTCTGCACGCTTTGTATTGCATACACCTGATAGGATTTACTATGTAAAGGCTAGATAATGCAATGCTAATTGCTGATATCTCCCATGTATTGACTTTAAAGGCTCTAGTGTGCATAACTGAGTATTTTTACACACTGCACTAGTCCTAAAGCTTATTGCTTCTGGCTTATCTTCTCTTTTGCATGCCCAGAGGAATTCTCAGGAAATCTTTTCTTCAAACACTAAAGTTAATAGTGTCTTTTTCAGAATATAAATTTAAATAGGAACAAAACAAGAGTGTACTGGTCTTGTGATGTAAGCTCATACATTTATAACAAAGGTCAAAAACACTCACAAGTAAATGTAATATCAAGCTCATCTGTTACTAGTACCCACTGTACTAATGTGTGGACTAGGTGTTTAGTGCCAACCGGGGCCCTTTTTTACATTTGTTGGTTACAAGCTAAAAACATTTTTTTTGCTAGAAAATTGATTAGAACCCCCAAACATTATATATATTTTTTCAAACACCCTAGAGAATAAAATGGCGATCGTTGCAATACTTTTTGTCACACGGTATTTGCGCAGCGGTCTTTCAAGCGCGATTTTTTTTTTTAATTCCACTTTTTTGAATTAAAAAATAAGACAACAGTAAAGTTAGCTTTTTTCTATATTGTGAAAGAGGATGTTACACCGAGTAAATAGATACCATACATGACACGGTTGAAAATTGCGCACACTCGCGGAATGGCGACAAAGTCCGGTACTTAAAAATTTCCATAGGCGACGATTTAAAAAGTTTTATCGGTTACCAGGTTAGAGGTGCAGAGGAGGTCTTTTGCTAGAATTATTGCTCACACTCTGGTGATCGCGGCGATACCACACATGTGTGGTTTGAACACCGTTTTCATGTGCGGGCGCGACTTACATATGCGTTTTCTTTGCTGCGCGAGCTCGCGGGGGCGCTTTACATTTTTTTTTTATTTATTTATTTATTTATTTATTTTTAACACTGTTCCTTTAAAAAAAAAATCTGATCACTTTTATTGCTATCACAAGGAATGTAAACATCCCTTGCGATAGTAATATATGGTGACAGGTACACTTTTTGGAGGGCTGGGGGGTCTAAAAGGCCCCCCATCCCTCCTTTGCACTTCACAGTATTCAGATCGCCAAAAACGGCGATTCTGAATACTGTCATTTAAAATTGGCGCCGTTAGCTGCCGAGTAAACCGGAAGTGACGTTGTGACGTTGCTTCCGGAATTTGCCAAAGGAGACCCGATCTGAGCCAATTCCGGCTTCTGTCAGGTCTCCTAGCCGGCGGAGGCGCCGGATCGTCAGTCCGGTCTCCCGGTGGGACGGGAGGTCAGAGAAGAGCGGCGGAAGACCGGGGTGTCCCCTCCCGCCCCCTGGGATAACGACCGAGCGGCTCCCGAGCCGGATGAGTCATTATCCCTGGATAGCCGACCGTCCACTCTAAAAAACGATACTGGGATATAACCTGTAGCTGCAGGCTATGTCCCGGTACAGCCGCTCAAAACCAGCCGTTGCCTATTTACGGCGCTGGGGCTGAACCAGTTAAGAGAATGTAATACTTGACATGTCAATACATAAGAAGCAACCATACTTACAAGGACAAACTACAGGCTCACCAACTGATTCTGAAAAGGAAGAAGCTGTGTCATGTTGGGGGAACTGTTCACATTCAATTTCCTCTAAAAAAAGGAAAATACAACATTCATTAAGTGTCCCAAAGTCACATCTGGTTCAACACATACATTTTTCAACATTTTTGTAGTTGACCAACCTTGGACTTGGTCCGGTATTACCAATTCTGGCTCACTGGTGGCCTGCACCTCAGTGGACTCTGGAAGAATAAAACAGAAAAAAGGGAAGATGATGCCATTTTCCAGGGGCCAAAGAGTTGACAAGTGGCAACATTGGTAAACTCCTACAGCTGACACCTCCAGCTCTACCTACAGCTGGCTCCTATGAGATGCGGGATGTCTGCACTGGGGGCTCATCTCTTCCCATGTCTGCACTGGCAAGGCTATATTAATGGGCACTGATGAAGCAGGCAGCAACCAGCAAGTGACAGTTATCCTTTAATTTAGGCCTGAAGCCCCCGCCCTTTTGCCCACCTAGCAGCATCCCTGTCTGTGGGTAAATTTGTATTTTTCTAATTTTGCACTTACGTTCTGGGCGGGGAGGTGGGCTGCATTCCGCCTCAACTATCGGGCCAGGGGTGGGAGACCCCCTTCGTCTCTTGTGGGGGGGGTCACCTTTTTTTTTCTGTTTCCCTGTTGAAAGATAAAAAACAATATAAGTGCAAAATCTAAAGGAATGTCTAAAAACATGAACAAATTCTATTCTTCATATATGCTTTATATTTACCATCAAATTTGGAATCTCAAGGCATACAAAAAGTTCCAAACCTCAGCTATAATTCTCTCTAGCTACTTTGACCAAGAACATATCCAGACACCTAATTTACACATATACATATTGCTTACGTACAATTATTGCTTACTTTTTTCAATAACTCTATGGATCTTCGCAAGTTGATCTTGTTCATGGTGCTTAAGATCCGACTACCGTTTTTGAAGTTGGTTTTTGGAGCGCTGAACACCATTTTTTTTCAAGAGTACACTGATGACCTGTTCTAAAATATAATCATTGCAGCTGTTGGGCCATTCATAATTCTCCTTCTTGCAGTCATAATCCTGCCCTTCCATAATGCCCACCATGTCCACCATCTCAGTCTTGGTCATGGGGGTGGCTTTGGCCTTCCTATGGTATCCAGCACCATGGACCTGGCTGCTGCTTCTCGAATCTGCCATATTTCCTATGATTGTTCCGCTGGAGGATAGGATGGGAGGGTAATGGGCTACACTGCTTGGATTGAGGCCTAGATGGGGGGTAATGGGCTATACTGCTTGGATTGAGGCCTGGATGGGGTAATGGGCTATACTGCTTGGATTGAGGCCTAGATGGGGGGTAATAGGCTATATGGTTTGGATTGAGGGCTAGATGGGGGTAATGGGTTATACTGCTTGGATTGAGGCTTAGATGGGGGGCAATGGGCTGTACTGCTTGGATTGAGGCCTAGATGGGGGGTAATCGGCTATACTGCTTGGATTGAGGCCTAGATGGGGGGCAATGGGCTATGCTGCTTGGATTGAGGCCTAGATGGGGGGTAATGGCCTATACTGCTTGGATTGAGGCCTAGATGGGAGGTAATGGGCAATATTGCTTGGATTGAGGCCTAGATGGGGGTAAATGGGCTATACTGCTTGGATTGAGCCCTAGATTGGGTCCAGATTAGGGGTATGCCAGATGAAGTTGCATTATGCTTTGTTTTGTGTCTTTCAGGCATTATGACTGATACATTTTTCTCTCACAAGTTCCTGCCCCATTTCATTGACATGTACCATCAACTACCATGTCACTGCAAGGTCAAGACCAAGAAGTATTCCAACAGAGTCCTAAGGCGGGCAGCATTAGACCAACTTGCGGAGCTGTGCAAACAGATTAAAAAGAATGCTAATTTCAAGTACGTCCGGGATAAAATTGCCAACCTCAGGACCACTTATGCGAGGGAGGTGAATAAGACTGAAAATTGCCACAAGTCAGGAGCTGCAGCGGGGGACATCTATGTGCCCAAGCTGTGGTATTTTGATAGCATGTGTTTTATCAGTGACCAGACAGAGCCCAGGCCATCTATATCCGTCCTGCCTTCTAAAAGCAAGAAAGATGCAATCTGGATGAGAGTGCTTCCTCGTTCTTCAGGCAAGCCTCAGCAGTCCTCCAGAGGGAGCCTGATGAGGAAGAGTCTTTTGCTGCCTACACAGCTACTAAACTGAAGCGGATGACTCCATACCAGGGCAGCAGGTCTGAGGAGCTGATTATGCAGGTTCTGAGCAAGGGGGAGAGGGTGCTCATTAATGACCACACTGAGCTGCATGAGAACATGCCTCCACCACCTTCACCACCTCAACAGCCATCCCACCCACCACAGCAGTATGCCGGGCAGTGGCAATACACTCCCCATTGTCCCCAGCAACAGCCATGGTCTGATGATTATACCCATATCCCCCATTCATTTATTTTTGTTTTTTTTTCTGTATTTTTGGTTGTATTATTTTATTTATTTTTTGTTCTTTACCACACTTTGCCAATCCAAAGCACTTTTTTTCTGTAATATTTTATTTCCAGACAAATAGCATTTCTAATTTAAGTTATCTTCTTCTACAATAAAGAGGAATGTGAAGAAGAATGCTTGCCTATGTTTTTTTATTCAAATGACAGGTTTGAAGTAGGCAGTTACATTAAAAAGTTATAACAATTACCAAGGGAAACCAAATAGTTAAAAGTTTCATATTTAAATATCAGAGCAAATGATATTGTAGAACTGTTAAAAACACTAAAATACAAAAAAAATCTAAATAATATTTCTATCACTACACACCAACTGTCTTTCATTACATTCGTAAAATGAGTACCACTAGCAAAGCAGCTTCATTATTATCCCATTGAAAAAAATGCTATTGTACGCTGCATTTCGCTATTTCAATTCAATTGCCACTAGAGGAATATGAATTGTGAATTTCCAACGCAGGTTTACACGACCAATCTGTTGTATGACCGCTGTTGTACGATCGGCGCACTGTGTGTACGGGCTATTAGTAGCCCTTCCCTTGATGATGAAAAGCTGCTGCAGATATGACTCTTGCAAGTCAAATGGTGTTGAATACATGGCTGAGCCCTTCTTGTTTTCAAAGGAGAAACACAGAGACAAGAAAATTACATCATAACCATGTAGTTCCACTAGGAAGTGCACTACATTATGCATGGATTAAACATAACACACACTACCACCGAGTAGAAGAACCACTAATAATATAATATTTGAGCTGTTGCACCTATGTTTGTATAAACAACATGCTATACAACTACTTCTCACTGATAGCTGTATGATCTTGATAGAGAAGTCAAGGGAGGGGGCATGGACTGGGGGAAATATGTGCTTAGTTTTAAAAATATTGAAATTGAGGAAGTGGTGTGATATCTATACTGATATGTCAATTAATAAGTAATGTCAAAGGAGACTGAGAGGTTAAGGTGGCGAATAGAGAGATATATTTAGGTGTCATCAGCATGGAGATGATGGTATTGGAAACTGTGGGAGTTTTTCAAGTGACCAAAGGAGGAGTTATAGATGGAGAAGAGAACCCTAGAGAACCCCTACATATAGAAGGGGTTAGGAGAGTAGAAAACAGAGTTTCAAGGAAGGAAGGAACCCTTCTAAAAGGTAGTAGGAGAACCTAAAAAAAGCAGAGTCTTGGAGGCTAAGGGAGTGGAGTTTTTTGAGGAGAAGCAGGTGATCACAGTATCAAAGGCAGCAGAAAGGTCTAGTGGTAAGTGTATGGAGTAGTAGACGTTGGCTTTACCAGTAAGTAGACCATAGAGTGAGTTTTAGTAGGGTAGTTTCTGTGTGAGTGAATGAGTGAGTGAAAGCCAAAATGTAAGGGGTCATGAAGGTTGTTGTCAGAGAAGTAGGAGCTCAGACTGTTGTAGACTAGGTGTTCTAAACTTTTATAGGTAAATGGGAGCAAGTTGTTCAGGCTAGTGGGGTCCAGTCAGGACAGGGCGTTATCAGTATATACTTTAGGTGGGAGAGGAAGGTGCCAGGAGAGAGTCAGAGACTTATGGCCCATACACCCGATACAATTATCGGCCGAAAACTGTCGTATGACAGCCTGTCGTACAATAATCCAACTGTTAGTATGCTCCATTGGACAGCTGATTTTCAATTATCGTCCAAGAGAAGTTGTATGAGCAAACTAGAAATTTTTTGTCTGCCGACAAGGCATTGTCCGATTTTCGGCTCATGTGTTGGACAAACAAAAGTTATAAGTACAAACACGCATGCTCGGAATCCAGGAAGTGTTTGGTCGTGTAAACCTGCGTCCGTAATTTACAATTCACATTCACCTGAACTTCCTCTTTCTGTGCTCGTAACACTACATTCGGCTTTGTGGAATGATAACTTGACTACCGTCAGTATGCTAGACAAAATCACGGACAGCCGATTTTGGGAAATGTTGGATGTGTGGTCGTACAACAATCACATTGTGTGTACGAGGCTTAAATATATGAGTGAGAGAGCATAGGATAGAACAAAAGGGTAGACTGTAGTAGTTGTGAGGGAACCGGGTCCAATGGATAGGTGGTAAAGCAGGCTTGTGTGAAAAGTTTGGCAACCTCTGTAATAATAAGATCAAAAGGAGAAAGCACTGAATGTGATTTTGGACAGGGTATGTTAAGTGGGATAGATATCTGTACAGTGGAGATGTTCCCACAAATTGTATTATTCTTGCTTTTGTCTTTCTTTTCCAAGAATTTTATTAGGGGTTTTCAGTGTTGCACAGAAAAATAAAACAACATAGCATGGATATCAAAGTAAATAGCTTCCAGAATTGAGCATAAGCATTGCATGTAACTTAGCGTATCTTGTTTATATACTGTATATAGCACAAATTTCATGATACCCGTTTGTATCTTCATCTGTGGAGAGAGAACAGTATTGACAAAATACATAAGTTGTCTAATAAGTATATCTATGAGTGACTTGCTATACATGTTGTTTAATTGTAACATAATAGAGGAGTGAAATTGTAATACAATTGTATTGTAGTGGGTGTTCACGTTATGGCATAAAAGCAGAAGTATGTTTGCATATAGGAGGGGGAGCTGGTAGAGTACCGCACTGTTTCCATCCCCCTGGCAGTTAGACGGGTGTCAGACAATTTTCCAGATGTGTGTTATGGCGCTACAGAATTCAATGAATCTTGAGAGTGAAGACAGCATGCCCATGTGTGGGTAAATTTAGAAGGGTTATCTCTTGCGACACTGATCAGTTCTTTGAGCTCTTTGTCTGACACAACGGTATCATTCTGCTATTGTTGAGAGAGTGTTGGTGCCCCATTTTGAGGGGATGCACCTTCTGGCAATGTTTATCAAATGGAGAGCTAAATACATATTATATGTGGATTTTGGGAGAGAGGAATGGCGTAACAGATACTGGGCAGAAGAAAAGTGAAGTGTGAAAGTGGTTATTTTAGCTATACAGTATCAACATGCACAGTGCTCCAGAATGTCTGTAGTTTGGAGAAGGACTACCAAAGGTGTAGTAATGAACATGGCTTGAATCCGCATCTCCAACATAGAGGGGAAGTTGAGGGTGAGAATTTGTGAAGATGTATGGGCTTGTTTCCTGTACTGTGACATTCACATGTATGTGAGATAGAATTCTATCCCACTTCTCATCTGTGAGATTGAGGTCAAGTTGTTTTTCCGAGGTCTGACATATTCTACTGGCTTTTGGGGTGTACTTGGAAAAAAGAAGGGCATACATCAAATATATCACGGTGTTGTGACATGGTACTAAAACTTCTAGTAGCTTCAAACCGGGTGTGAGGACAAAATCAGTCAGGTTTTATTTGAATATATTTCCAGAAGGGGAAAGAGGAATTGTGTGTCTTGGATAAGTAATACTTCATAAGATAAAAAGGTACCCTGTGGAAAAAAGTGTTCTGCATTGACCTGTGGATAGGGCCACATTTCTCTTAGGAATTGATTAGACAAACCTGGAGAAAAGTCATGGTTATGTCATAGGGGTGAGCGAGCCTGGATAAGATGTGAGAGTGAAAGGATTACAAGTAGTGTTGAGCGAACCCGGACTATAAAGTTCGGGTCCTTACCGAACTTTGGGGTGTCCGGGACCCGGACCCGGACTTTTCAAAAAAAGTCCGGGTTTCGTGTCCGGGGTTCTGGTAATTTTACTAAAAGTTCTGAAAATTGCTGTAAAAAAGTCCAGGAAAGTCCTAGAGGTCTGCAAAAGGAAGGAAATGGGGGTAAGGGCGGGTCAAGTGCCCTACAAAGAAATGGGGACAGGGAAATAGCTAAAAGCATTGCAGAACAGTAGTATGGTTTGTACCGGTTTTAGTTAAAGTGTTACACACAGTTTCCAGATGTTTGCAGAACAGTGATATGGGTTCGCCCGGTTTTAGTTAAAGTGTTACACACAGTTTCCAGATGTTTGCAGAACAGTAGTATGGCTTCTCCCGGTTTTAGTTAAAGTGTTACACACAGTTTCCAGATGCTTGCAGAACAGTGATATGGGTTCTCCCGGCTTATTTATACTTTTTTGACACAGTTTGAAGATGATTTTAGAACAGTGATATGGCTTCTACCGTTATTTAATACTTTTCAGACACAGTTTGAAGATGGTCCACATCCACCTCCATTTTTGATTTTTTTATGAAATTATTTAAAAAAAAATGCTTTTAGTTATTTCCCTGTCCCCATTTCTTTGTAGGGCACTTGTCCCACCCTTACCCCCATTTCCTTCCTTTTGCAGACCTCTAGGACTTTCCAGGACTTTTTTACAGCCATTTTTGTGCCTAAAAGATCGGGTCCCCATTGATTTCAATGGGGTTCGGGGTCCGGGACAAAGTTCGGGTTCTGTCCGGACCCGAACCCGGACATTGTCCCAAAGTTCGGCCCAACCAGCAGAACCCGGACTTCCAGAAGTTCGCTCAACTCTAATTACAAGCTATTAGGAGCAATGTAGAAATTGATCTACCATTGGGTGTTCTTTATAATCTTTAGGTATATGTTGTATGGGTAACCAAGGGCTCACTTGCAAAGGTATCGCAGAGCACGCCTGCTCTAACTGGACGCAGGCTTTTGTGTGCTAATGGAGATTCTAATCTACTATTCTTGATAAATGACACGCCAAGTAGTATTTGTAAATGTCAGGAAAACCTATGCCTCCCTTTAATATGGGTAATGTAAGTATGTCATAGCTGAGTCTAGTGTATTTTTATCCCCAAGTGAAAAGAGTGCAAACTCTCCAGTACACCATAAAGAATGGCTTGGGTAAGTGGATAAGTACTGTTTGAAGTCATAGAACCCTTTCTTTAACCAACAGGAAAAAATACATTTTAATTCATTTTAGTGGACATTAGCAATATAATACACATTTTTTTGTGAAATATAAAAGATAATGTTGCCCCAATTAACTAGATATCTAACATTTCATGCTTTAAAATTACGCATTCCCGTGGAATGGCGGCAAACTACGGTACCTTAAATTATCCATAGGTGACAGTTTTTAAATGTCTTTATAGGTTACCAGTTTAAAGTTAAACAGAGGGTCCAGTACTAGAATTATTGCTCTCACTTTGATGTACGTGATGATACGTCACATGGGTGGTGCGATGACTGTTTACAGTTGCTTGCGGGATTTACATGTGCATTTGCACGTGAGCATGGGGGGGGGGGTGGGGGCACTTTAAAAAAAGTTTTATTTATTTATTTATTTATTTTTATTATTATTATGTATTTATTTAATTTTTTTATCAACTTAATTTCTATCACAAAGCATGACCAGCATCCCTTGTGATAACATGGGCAGTAGCAGGTACTCTTTACTGATAGACCCCAGACCTCTCCTCTGCCCTCCAAAGCAGCCGATCAAACCAAGATGTGGTGAGTCAGTGCAACAACCTAGTCCCCAGTGGGATGGGGGAACCTGGAAATGATGGAACATGGCAAAGTGCACGTGGAAAGTGCTTGGAAAAGTGGTTGAGCTTTAGCTGCTCAATAACTTTTACATGAAACTGCATCACTTACTGAAAAAAACGATATCAGGATCATGGCTGTAGCTGCTGTGATCACCACTTCCCGAGGATGTATATATAGAGAATATATGTTGGTTTGGAAGTGGTTAATATTCAGTATTCTTGTGATTTACATTAGAAGTTGCATTCTTCTTTGTATACCATATTACACACATTCATCTTAGGTTTATATGGTTTATAATTAAGAACATTCACCAAATCCATGTACTAAATGTTCATCTTTGCACATGAGCTTACATTGCATAAAAATCATCTTCAGTTCTTACCTTTTTCAGTTTTTAGTGTCAATAATTATATGCAGTACACTTAAGGCTTACAATGATAGTGTTGTATAATAACTCACCTAATTTATGTCCCTTTTGAGTTTTCTCATAAACCCTTTTAATATCACAACCTGCTACACACGCACTTCTCTTTTAATGCTACCTGGCCATTTAATCTTCCAATTAAATAATAAATCACTATGGCAATGAAGGGAAAGGGCATGCCTATGCATAGTACTAATAAAATAAATATATTTAAAATGAAAGAGATGCAAGTAGAGCTCATAACCTTTAATCTGGATACCACTTTAGGAAATGCAGACAAGCAGAAGTGCTTCCATGTCATAATAATGGCCTTTTCTGTCATCTGAATAAAAGATGAAAAGACAAATACAATCCAGTGCTGATACAATTTAATGGTATATGTTTTTAATCATATATAGAACGTTGGTATATTGTGCACAATATGCAGATTAATCTTGAATGCACTGTTAAAAGGGGCAATGAAAGGGCACTCAATTTACACATGTTTAAAGAAAACGTGTCATGATTGAAATGTAAAGGTTGCCTTTGCAGATATTAATCTCTAAAAATGCTAGATTTCTGGCTGTTATGTTGACCACCAGGCGGTAATACTTTGAGCCATTGAACTGGAACATGTTTGCAGGCTTCTGTCAATTCTCTGACTTTCTCTGTCTTTCCTGGTCTGCACACTTGTTCTGGGTCAAAGTGAGAGGATTAGCATGGCAGCCAGGCAACTCACATTTCCAGATAGATGCCATCAATGACAAACTATATAAAGCTGGAATAGAACATCTGCAATGTTCTGCTAATGCCCCAAATTTGCAGCAAAAGATGTGCTAAAGCCATCGAGCATGCATAAATATATGAGCATATCAGTAATTAAGCACATATAATTACATATACAGTCTTTTAAAGTCAGATGAGGTCTATTTACATACCAGTACAGGGCTAATTTAATATTTGATAATGTATTATCAACAAAAAATTACATAGAAATATGATGTAATTATGGTGGGTATGGTGCTGCTCATCAAGAAATTCCAATATTTAGCTACTCATAAATTTTCCAGAATGCTGGTAATCCGAAATGAATTTGGACACCACAAAAATGATCAAGTAGAAGTTCTCAACGTGTTATATAACACCTGTGTTGGTGCTGTGATCTCATATCATCTAAAGTGTTATTATTTGTGGGAGTATAAAAACAGACTTTTAGAGTCCGTGATATATATAACAAAGTAGGGTTGGAAGTGTAATCAATTCTTAGTGTTGTTGTAGAACTGACAATATTAGTGAAAGTGTCAAATCTGATCAAACTGTGCAAAAAGTGTTACCATCAAAATTGATAAATGTAATGCCATTTAATAAAACACATTAAAACAAAAAAATACCTAAAAGATTAAAATTAATTAGTGAGAGAGATGGGTGATTAAATCAATAGCGACCCCTATGTGTCACCTTAAAAATAGTGAGAAGTGAAAAAAATTAGCTGTAAAATATCTCAAAATAGTGCATACACAAACAGTGCTGCTACAAATATAAAGAAATCGCAAAATGATAGTGCAAAACGTCCACAAATATCCTTGGTGTAGCTAAATATTGGAATTTCTTGATGAGCAGCGCCATACCCACCATAATTACATCATATTATCTAAACTACACATCTGTGGAGTTTTTAGGTGGAGGCAGCAACTCTTGGAGTAAATAAAAATAAATATATATTTTTATTCATCCGTTTACGCGGAGCATATACACTTTATAAAATGACATAGAAAGCCCCCACAGTTTTTAACGTGTGAGCGTTCACTTAATGGTATGGTCAGACTCTAATGCAGGCAGGCATCCTGGGTGACCAGGAAAGGGAGAACAGAAAGCATGTAACTATAACAGGCAATATGACTTCTACACTGGGGAGATGGGGGGTACAATGCACCTAGTTCCAATGGTGAGGGACAAGAGCTTCTTTCCCATCTTTCCCCAAAAAGAAGGTGGGTAATAGTAAAATGGGGAATCTGGAAGCCCCCTGATAATAAGGGGGCAACAAAATATCTGCCCCCTTCTAAGAGAATGAGTACAGGGGTACATTAATACCCCTTACCAATTTTCACAAAGAATTAAATGTAAAAAAACCCCACCAAATCAAATATACTTTAATAAAAATAATTATTAATAAAACACAAATACTGTACATACTTAACCCCATGAGTGGGCTTTCAGAAGTAAGCAAAGCCTTTAATCTTGCTGCCTTTTTAATTTCATAGCTATTGATTGGCAGTCATCAAGGCAGCCAAATAGAGGCTTGGTTTTACTCTGAAGACCCACTCCCATCGTTTGAAACCTTATAAAAGGGCAGAAAGTGCCATTATGGCTGGAACCAAAATGATGGCTGGACAGGAGAGATTGTTGTGATCCTTTGGATCACTGTATACCCCATACTAGTCCCAATACAAGTCTGTGGCAGTCTTTCAGACTACCAAACCAGAATTATGTCACCATTAACTTCAGTGATGTCCATATTCGGGTTCAGTTTTTGATGATTTTTGATCTATTCCTGTTAAATTGCTGATCTTTTTGAACAACACTAGTGGTTTATAGTCCCTGATTTACAGAATAATGCTGCATAGAATGACTCTCATATCACTACATAAACATTATTCTTAGCAGAATAGAGGGTAAGGCAGCCCATACACTATGCATTTTTTATGTTTAACCAGCAGGTTGAACTAAAGAGAATGCCTTGATTGCCCCATTCCACACATTTGATATGGATGGAGGAATGCCATGCCATTGTATTCTGACAGAGGGGAGCCTTCCCTGGCATCAGAATACAATGATCAGTGTTGCTGGCTATAGGCAACTGATCGCTCGGGAAATAATCAACAGGCTGGCTGTATACAAGTCAATTGATAGATTGACCTGTGTATAACCAGTCTGCCCATACATGGATCAAAATTTGGCCGGTACCTGCTGAAGCGGCTGAATTTTTATCCATATATGGCAAGCCTAATTCACCGGCACCATGGTGAAAAGATGTCCTATGACATCATGTAATTAGCCAGATGACTGCTAGAGGCATACATACTAAAACATGTTTATTCTTTTTTTATTTAATTAGAAGCTGAGGATGAACTAAAATTGCACTTTAATTATTTATCAACTGGTTTGATGAGCCTCTAAATGCTTAGCCTGTAACACTCTTGGCTTTTCTTTCCATTAGCTACATCTCTCTTAAAAAGCACAACTCAAGCTTCCTGATTAGAAGAGCAGAGAAATCAGATTTTAGGATTAAATTCGTATAGCTCCTCAAAGGAGCCACTGATGTATGAATTTCCCTGTTCCTGAAGATAACAACAGCATCAATACCAGTGAACATTGGCAAAAGTGAGGCAATAAACAATGTATACAATAACATAACTTACAAAAAAGATTTTATCAGAAACATGGAAAATGTCCACTGAGGCTCAAAGTCGACGCTAGAGTGCACTAAACAGATTTCTATAAACCCAACAAAAAAAGGGAAACATTCCTTAGAGTAAATCTTTGGGATCCCAGAAAAGGGTAGTGCTGTCTATTAAGCAGGAATGTAACACAGATAGTGGCCAAAGGTCTCTCACTGTTCTGGAGTCTGTCATGAAGATTCCTCCTCTCCTGGGGTTTTTGGAACAGAGTCACTGGATGTCAGGGGGTGCTGACTCTTGTGGTCCTTGATGGTGATGGCCACAGTCCTGAACATCATAACAGCGACCCCAGAGATGACCACACTCCTGAACATCACAACAGCGACCCCAGAGATGAAGCAGCAGACATCCTGGACACAGGCACTCTCTGTCTCACAGCATGATGAGCCTTGTGGTCCCCACAGCAGTGCAGATCTGGACATCACTGTTTCATCATGGTCCCACACTGGCTAAAAAGAAGGGAAACAGTCTTTCACAAACAGCAATACACAGTCCTCCACCAATCGCCTTGTGAGCCCCTCTGTTCCAGGCTTTGGTCCTCTGCACAAACATAGTAGTCTGTTAGGAAAATAGCCGCTCCGGTGCCTGTGCGCGTTCACGTGCGCGCCACTGGCACCAAACAGGCTATTTAAGCAGACAGCACTCTGCAGCTGATGCTGTCCGTTCTTTAGCATTTCCTGCACCTGTGACCTCCCTGTGTTTACTCTGCTGAGACTCCCTGTTCCCGTGACCCCGGCTTCTACTTTGGACTTTTGTGATATCTGACTGCCCTGACCTTGGATTGTTTACGGCTAATCTTCTGCCTGCTCCCTTGTTCTTCAGCCGCCTGCACATTATTTTGCCTGATCCCTCTGTACTGCACCTCCCGCCAGTTGCCGACCTGGACTGTACTACTACCTTCCAGCCTGCACGAGCTTCAGTGGACACCTACATGCCACCAGAGACTTGTCCAGCCCTCATGCCCCCCTGTGCTCCAGAGCTTCCTGTCTGCACTACCAGGGGCTCTCGAACCAGGGCCGCAAGAACGGTTGCCCCCCGCATAAGCCAGACTCAACCACCAGGTACGTGACACAATCCCTATGGCTGCAACAGTCTCAGAGCAGGTTTAGCAGTAGTCCTGTGGGCTCTATGGCAGCTCTGCCTGTCCTCCGCATACATCACCTGTCTCCTCTTACCCTCCACATGGGGCTGTGTAGGGTAGCATGGGCTTTCTGGTCTCCGCTCTCCTCCAACACTACTGCTTGTAGTCCCGCACAGTATCTCCCTGATCTTGGGCTGCTTTCCTAGGTACTACAGTGTCAATCATCCTCTGCGCTGGACACTGGCTTTTCCGGCACAATGCAGTCATAGTATTGGTACAAGCTGTGGTCAGTGATGCAGCAATCCTGGGCGAAGCTACAAATTTTCATATGTTCTCTGCCTCACAGCTCGCTGGATCACTTTACTCTCATGGTCTCTTCACACTTGGTGGTCCTTCCAGCAACAGCAGCCTCTGGATAGGTGCAGCAGTGCAGTTCTCGTCCAGAAATGCAGTATCAGAACCAGCACCAGAGTCAGCAAGTGCAAAAACTAGTTCTATATTGAAAATAATTAGGAGTGACACCTTGAAGGGATTAAAAGTAACATATAGTGTGCCATGTGGGCTACCTGCTGCCTACAATAAAGGGGGGGGCACATAAAGTGTGGCACATGTAGCACTTTGGTTTAGTGTGCAATTAGTGTGAACAGACCCTTAAAGAAATTAACTAGAAAGGCCCCAATAAAAAGTAAGAATGGGATGGAGAATATTTTGAAAAATATATTAAAACAAATGTCACTAAAAATATAATTGTTAGCTTCAGAGACAAAGTTCAGTAGGATGTATTGCAGTGAACAGAGATTAGTAGAATGTATGGGAATGTATAACGGTCAGTAGTATAGAAGACAGCTTGCACAGGTCAGTAGGATGTATTGCAGTGAACAGGGATCAGTAGTACGTAGGGCAGAGTACAGGGGTCAGCAGTTTTCAGGGCAGATTACAGAGGTCAGTAGGGTAGAGGACAGTGTCAGTCAGCAGGACAGTGGAAGAGGGCAATCAGTAGAGCAATGGGTGGTGTCAGTCAGTAGGGCAGAGGATAGTGTCAGTCAGTAGGGCAGATGACAATGTCAGTAGGGAAGTGGATGGTGTCAGTAGGGTAGGGGATGCTCTCAGTAGAAAAGGGGATGGTGTCAGTCAGTAGGGGAGTGGACAGTGTCATTCAGTAGGGCAGTGGACAGAGCCAGTCAGTAGGGCAGGGGACTGTGCCAGTGGAGCAGAAGACAGTGTCAGAAGGGCAGAGGACAATGTTAATGCAGTGGATGGTGTCAACTGGGCAGAGGACTGTGTCAGTAGGGCAGTGCATGGTGTTAGTATGGCTGTACATGGGGTCTGTGGGGCAGTGCATGGTGTCACTAGAGCAGTGGATGGTATCAGTCAGTCAGTAGAACAGTGGATGGTGCCAGTAGGGCAATGTATGGTGTCAGTAGGGTAGTGGATGGGGTCAGTAGGTCAGTGCATGGTGTCAGTAGGGCAGTAATATGTGTGTACAGGGGGTCACAGCATGGCACAAACTTCCCCCACACGCAGAGCAGGGAAGCAGTGGTAACACATTATTGCTCTTTCCTGTGGCACACTGACCCATGCCAGTCCATCCCATGTGATGTCATATACAAGCACCTAGGATGGATGTGAGAGGAGGGCCATCAGAGACCAGGGTCGCACACTAGGTATATTTTTTTCCCTGCATCGCTCTGCATATGTGGAAAGAGCAGCAGGGTTGGCAAGGCAGGGACATGATCTAGCCATCACCTGGCTGCGATGGGTAGACCACAATCGAAGGGCTGATGACCCTTGCTCTAAAGTGCATAGCGCATGGCTTGTAGCGTATCACTTTCCTTTGCTACAGTTAAGACAAAAAAGGGCCTGGGCATACACTGAAGAGATTATGGCAACAATGCCATTATGGCAATAACCTCAGCATTAGTGTCAGTGCCACCAATGATAACTCTCAGCATGTGTCAGGGCAAGAAATAACCTCCAGGAAGTGTCAGGACCAGCAATAACACCCAATAGCTGACAGGACCAAAAATGATAATCCCCAGCAACAACCACCAGCATGTGTCAGGGCAACAAATAACCCACAGCACAAAAAAGCACAATAATAACATGCAGCACAATAAGTTCTAGCACAATAATACAGTAACCCTAGCACAATAATAACCCCAGCACAATAATAACCCTAGCATAATAGTAACCCTAGCACAATAATAACCCTAACAGTACAATAATAACCCACTCCACAATAAAAAAAACAGCAGAATAATAAACCCCAGCACTACAGTAACCCTAGTAGATTAATAACACTTGCAGCACAATAACCCATACCACAATAATAAACCCAGCACAATAATAACCCTACAACACAGTATTAACCCTACAGCACTATAATGCCACCAAATTCCTGAAGCAACCACAAAATGTCATGAGAAAAATTTGATGTGCTTGTCAGACACATAGGGCCATTACCAAAACGTGTCCCTTTACGGCATACAGCTTCTACATTGCATGTCTCTTCTGAATTAAAGAGCCTGCCTGCTACCAGTTTTTAGTTTTGTGCGTTACTGCAAGTTTAACGCTGCATATTTCATTGCATTGGTGCACCTTTAACATAGTATATTTCTGTGTGTTACTGCACGTTTGATGCAGTATATTGCAGTATATTATAGTGTATCAGTGGAGTGTGTCTGTGTAGTGAATGCTCAAATTAAAGTGCGCCAAACACCACTTTCCATTGATTAAAGTGCATCCACGTACACTTTTCCACATCTTTATCACATTTTGTTAATAAGCACCCCGCCATCATATCTGGGAAGACAAGAAGAGGCAGACATTTTCATTGTAAGGGGGCCAGCAACATATGTGTGCAAAGGGCAAAGGTGGACATGGTCAGTCCTCAGGCAGGGCATCATTTCCTCTGTTTAGTGATGTTGCCCATGCTGTCCAGCCACAGCATGCAGAGAAGGTGGTGAACTGGCTTACTAAACCGTCCTCATCCTCCTCATCCTCCGTCATCCAAGCAGAGACTAGTGCACAGTCCCTTGCAGCTGCCAGAGTGGCTAAACCAGCCTCCTTGTCCACAGCTATTCCTGCCAAAGCCCCAGCATCAGCCATGGAGGACTCAATCGAGTTATTTGAATAGAGCGTCAGCCACTTGCTCCTTGATGATGCACAGCCATTACTTGATTCAGATGTTGGTTCTGAGGTTGAGGAAGACAGGAACATGAGCCTACAGAGAGGGGAGAACACTGGTACACAAATTGGCATTCATGTTCCCCTAGCTGCAGCGTATTGCCAAGTTGTCTCCAGTGATAATGAGGATGGAGGAGATGATGATGATGAGGTCACTGACGAGACTTGGGGGCTAGATAGAGCAAAGGAGGAAAGTAAAGGTGAAGCACAACCCCAACGAGGCAGCCATCATGGAAGAGTAGAGAGCAGCCATCATATTCCATCACATTGTGGAGCGATTATTTTCTGGCCCACTTCACACAGCTCAGCTGTCTGGGCCTATTTTAGAACAAGTGCAGCCGATCATTACCACCCACATGCCCAGCATCTAAATGCAAGCTTGTCAAAGCTGCTGGCTCTACAACATTTGCTTTTCCGCAAAGCAGTGAAAGCTTCAGCCAATCAGGGCACAGAGCACTGGCAGAGTCATGATTGGACACTGTCATCATGACTTTATCCAATCATGGCTCATTCCTGCCCCACAGTATAAAAGTATTCTTTCAATGGCAGCCATTTTCAGTGTGATTTCGGCTGGAGAGAGATAGAACATGACTTTGTTCAATGCTATTAGTTAGTGCGCTAAACTGTGCTATTTTGCTTCAATTGTCAGTTTAAAATATTAGTTTAGTGTCAGTCTAGGGATAGTGTGAGTGTAGTGAGGAGGACCATCATTCAACTTTGCATAGTGTGCAGCTAGAGTAGGGACTGCTCAGATATTCTCACTGTAGTATAGTGAGACCGTGTCATTCATACATACGTTAGTGTACATGTAGAGTAGGGACAGCTCAGATAGTTTCAGTGTAGTGAGACCGTGCCAGTAATCTTTACATTATTGTATAGCTGGTGTAGGGACAGTTCAGATAGTGTCAGTGTAGTGATGGTTGAACACCGTCTATTTGATTGCGTTACTGCACGTTTAACGCCATTTACTTCAGTGTGCATTACTGCCAGTTTAACGCCATTTACTTCTGTGTGCGTTACTGCCAGTTTAACGTAATATAGTTCTGTGTGCGTTACTGCCAGTTTAACGCCATTTACTTCTGTGTGCATTACTGTCACTTTAACGACATATAGTTCTGCGTGTATTACTGCCAGTTTAATGCCATAAAGTTTTGTGTGCGTTACTGCCAGTTTACCAGTTTAACGCCATATAGTTCTGTGTGAAGTACTGCAAGTTTAACACCATATAGTTCTGTGTGTGTTACTGCCAGTTTAACGCCATTTACTTCTGTGTGCATTACTGCCAGTTTAATGCCATATAGTTCTGCATGCATTACTGCCAGTTTAACGCCATATAGTTCTGTGTGCGTTACTGCCAGTTTAATGCCATTTACTTCTGTGTGCGTTACTGTCAATTCAACGTCATATAGTTTTTTTGCGTTACTGCCAGTTTAACGCCATATAGTTCTGTGTGCATTACTGCCAGTTTAATGCCATTTACTTCTGTGTGCATTACTGCCAGTTTAATGCCATTTACTTCTGTGTGCGTTACTGCCAGTTTAATGCCATATAGTTCTGTGTGTTACTGCCAGTTTACCACCATATATTTCCATGTGCGTTACTGCCACTTTAATCCTATTTACTTCTGTGTGCATTACTGCCAATTTAACCCCATATAGGTTTTGTTGCGTTACTGCCAGTTTAACGCCATATAGTTCTGTGTGCGTTACTGCCAATTTGATGCCATATAGTTTTTTTTGCGTTACTGCTAGAGTTGATCGAACCTCTGGAAGATCAATAGGAACCCGAACTTTTAGGCACAAAAATGGCTGTAACAAAGTCCTGGCAAGCCCTAGAGGTCTGAAAAAGGAAGGAAAATGGGGGTAAGAGTCGGACAAGTGCCCTACAAAGAAATGGGGATAGGGAAATAATTTAAAATAATTTTTAAGCTAAAATCACATAAAAAAAAATCAAAAATGGAGGTGGATGTGGAGTTGGAGGTTGAGGAGGCGGTGAAAGTGGCGGTGGAGGAGGAGGAGGTAGCTAACACTGTTTTTTTTATTTTTGTGCAAGAAATGATGATTTAAAATCATCTCCAAGTTCTGTAGGGAAAGTTTCTTCCAGCCGCATAGAGAGCCATATTATTGTTCTAAAATCATCTCCAAGTTCTATAGGGAAAGTTTCATACAGCCGCATAGAGAGCCATATTATTGTTCTAAAATCATCTCCAAGTTCTGTAGGGAAAGTTTCATCCAGCCGCATAGAGAGCCATATTATTCTTCTAAACTCATCTCCAAGTTCTATAAGGAAAGTTTCTTCCAGCCGCATAGAGAGCCATATTATTGTTCTAAAATCATCTCCATGTTCTATAGGGAAAGTTTCATCCAGCCGCATAGAGAGCCATATTATTGTTCTAAAATCATCTCCAAGTTCTATAAGGAAAGTTTCTTGCAGCCGCATAGAGAGCCATATTATTGTTCTAAAATCACTGAGTGCATTGAGTGGATAAACCTGCCACCTTGTCCACATCTATTCCTGCCATAGCCCCAAAATCAGCCATGGAGGAGCCACTTGCTCCTTGATGATGCCCAGCCATTACTGGATTCAGATGTTGGTTCTGAGGTTGAGGATGACAGGAACATGAGCCTAGAGAGAGGGGGATTTATGTTCCCCCAGCCGCAGCTTATTGCCAAGTTGTCTCCAGCGGTAATGATGATGGAGGAGATGGAGATGATGATGATGAGGTCACTGATGTGACTTGGGTGACAGATAGAGCAGAAGAGGAAACTGAAGGTGAGGCAGCACAACCCCAAGGAGGCTGACATCAAGAAAGAGTGGAGAGCAGACACCCTATTCCATCACATTCTGCAACTGTTCTCTCCCATCCCACTCCCCAAAGCTCAGCTGTCTGGGCCTTTTTCAGCACATCTGCAGCAGATTGCAAAGCTGCTATCTGCAAACTGTGTCTCAGGCACATCAAACATGGCAAAAACACCAGCCATTTGGGTACCACATGCTTAACCTCCAACCACTCAGCCCGTTGGCAAGAGTACCTAAAATCCACACAAAAGGGACACAAATCTGTCCCTCCTCCTTACCCACTCAGTCTGCCCCTGCTATACCGAGCCTCCACTGACAGGGATGATGGTATAGCATAGGGTGTCCCAGGTCCTAGCAGCACATCTGTCAGCCCCTGTCACCAACATGCCCAGCGTCTAAAGGCAAGCTTGTCAAAGCTGGCTCTCCAACGTTTGCGTTTCAGCCTGTGGATTTCTGTGAATTCGCACAATGTGCTGTACCACAATGGCAGGTTCCCAGTCGCTACTACTTTTCACGTAAGACCGCTCCATCTGTCTACCATCACATGGAAGGGAATGTTCTGGCATCATTGGGCAAGGCAGTCAGCTGTAAAATCCACCTTACTGCTGACACGTGGTCCAGCAAGCATGGGCAGGGACGATATATTTCATTCACAGCACACTGGGTAACGCTGCTTGCAACTCGAAGGGATGCAGGACAGGACTCGGTGCTGCAGCTTGTTGTGCCCCCACGTCTCCATAAAGCTGGTGGTGATGATGCCAGACCTGTCAGCTCTACCCCCTCCTCCTGCTCCACCTCCATCCCTTCCTCTGCAGAATTGTCCTATGAACATCAGGTACCCCCTAAGCGTTCAAAGGTCTATTGCATGAGTCATGCTAAAAGGTGTCATGCAGTGCTTCAGCTGTTGTGTCTAGGGGACAGGCCCAGAGGTAGTTCACACCATGCCAGCTGGAGCCAGGAATGGTGGTTTGCAATAATGGCTCAAACCTCCTGTCCGCCCTTAGACAGGGAAAGATGACACATGTGCCATGCCTGGCACATGTCCTCAATTTGGTGGCGCAGCATTTCCTAATAAAGTACCCAGGGTTGCAAGATGTGCTAAAGCTGGCCAGAAGAGTCTGTAGCCATTACAGGCCGTCATACACAGCCAGTGCTTGGTTGGCTGAAATTCAGCGGGAATTCCACCTGCCCATAAACTGCCTGATTTATAACATGCCCACCAGGGGGAACTCGACTTTAGCAATACTGCAGCGGCTATACATGCAGAGTGCCGTCAACGAGTACTTGTGCGAGTATGGCATGACGACAAGCTCAGGCTTTTTTCTCCATGCCAATGGCTAATCATTAAAGATGCATGCACTGTACTGTCACCATTTGAGGAGGCCACAAGGATGGTGAGCTGTGACAGTGCATGCATCAGTGACACAATCTCTGTTGTGTTCCTGCTGAAGCAGACTCGGCATGGCATTATGGACAGGGCACTGGAAGCAGAGCAGCAGGAGGAAGAGGAGGACTTCCTTTCCTCTCAAGGCCCACTTTATCCAGACCCCATCATACCTATGTCACAGAACACACAGGAGGAGAGAGAGGAGGAGGAGGATGAGGAGGAGGATTCTGGCACTTTCGTAGACTTTGAAGAAGAGGAAGACTTGCGTCAATCTGTAAGCGATGGCTTTCCAACCCCAGGACCCTTGGGAGTAGTATGTGGCTGGGAGGAGGAAGTTCCAGATGCTGTCATCCTGAGTGACCCCGAGGAGTCTGCTTCTCAAGCCTCGGCAAATTTGAGGCGCATGGGCAACCTCATGCTTCAAAGCCGAAGGACCCAAGAATATGTGGCATAAAGGAAAAGGATCATTACTGGTTGGCAACCCACTTTGACCACTGTTATAAGGGGAAGGTCTCAGAACTCATCTCGTCCCCACAACTTGCCCAGTATGTTATTGAGTTGTTGGGCTGCCCTGCATCCAGTGTGCTTTCAGAAAGGGCATTCAGTGCTGCAGGAGGTTTCATGACTGATCATAGAATGCGTCTGTCCACAGACTCCGTGGACCGTTTGACTTTCATAAAAATTAATCAGTCATGGATTACCAGCTATAAAGCCCCTGATGCCGATGTCACAAATTGAGTTTTTTTTGGGATGTGGAATCTCTGCAGGACTTCAAGGCCGGACCAGGCTGGCGCCCTCTTACCCTCCTCTCCCTCTACAGTTGCCATTAGGTTACCAGGACCTAATCTTTTTTGAGGAGCTTTTTGCCTCAATTCACCATACATCAAAGTTTTTTACCTATTCCAACACACTAGCGCTGTAGCTCCCACTCCAATTCCCTCATTCTTAGAGGATGCTTAGCTTTGATGGTGTTCAATAATTTCACCTGGAACAATGTTTTTGGTATAGGTTTAATGGGCACAATTAACACCCAAAGACCATTTTTTCAGCACCTGTTTGACAGGTGCATATCGTTGCAATTTTTTTGGCCTTCATTAAGAGCACCTCTATAGGGTTATGGTGGGAAGGTGCCACCGACACCCAAAGACCTATTTTTTCTGCACCTTTGTGACAGGTGCATATCATTGCAATTTTTTTACTGAAAGGCCAATTCTTGCCTTCATGAAGAGCACCTCTATAGGATTATGGTGTGAAGGCACCACCGACACCCAAAGCCCAATTTTTACTCCGTTACTTCCATCCAAAGTCCAAGTGACACCCAAATTTATCCAAAAAATCTCTAATCTTGTTTCCTGTGCAGTACATTGTGGCCTCATCATACACACTGGCTCCCCAGCTGTTGCTCAGCAAAATAAAGGCAGCTTGCAGGGAAAATGACATTTGTTTTGTTTTATAAATGCAATTATTGCTGCAGCAGGTTCTAGACATGCATGCCACTTTACAGGTAGACTAAGGGGACCCTGCAGACACTATTTTGGAAGTAATTTTTAATTTTTATGCTTTCACTTTAAAAATAAAAAATCAATGCTCATTTAAAAATGACATTTTTCAAAAACTTTTTTTTTCATTGATACATGTCCCTCAGGGCAGGACCTGGACCCCTATAACCATTTTATTCACAATTACTTGTATATAAGCCTTCAAAATGGGCACTTTTGATTTTAGAAGTTTGGGTCCCATTAACGTTAATGGGGTTCGTTGTTCAAGGTCCAAACTTTCGCGGTGTTCGGACGTTCTGGTGCGAACTGAACAGGGGTCCATTCGACCCATCCCTAATCTTTACATTAGTGTGAAACTAGGGATAGTTCAGTCAGTGTGAGTGTAGTGACCACCATTCATTTTTACATGTAGTGACCGTTTAACACAGTATATTTCATTGCAATACTGCAAGTTTAATGCCATATAATTCAATGCATTAGTGCATGTTTAACGCAATATATTTCATTGCATTACTGCAAGTTTAGCACCATATACTTCAGTCCGTTACCTTTCGTTTACTGCAGTATAGTTCAGTGCATTACCTTCTGTTTAACTACTTAATGACCAGCCACCGTCATTTTATGTCAGCTGTTTGACGTGGAGTACCACTGTTATGGCAGAAGATAGCTGCCATAACCCCGGTATCCTCTTAAATGGCGGGCGGCTGGCTTTCTGATAAAAGTGGTCTCTGTGGCGGATTCGCTGCAAGATCACTTTGGCGGGAGAGGTGCCACCCCTGCCACATTCTCGTTATCTCTGCTGCTCGCCGAAGCCGTCGGTAGCGGCAGAGATGATCGTGCCTGCTCCCCTGTAACACTGGATGCTGAGTAAGGGAAAGATGGCCCTCGCTTGGCAAGCCACACCCGCATATGAAAACAGTGTTCACATGTGAGGTATTGTCGCAATCGTTAGAGCGAGAGCAATAGTTCTAGCACTCAAACTCCTCTATAACTCAAAAGTGGTAACCTGTAGAAATGTATAACTTCGCCCAAAGAGATTTTTAAGTGCCAAAGTTTGTCACCATTTCACAAGCGTGCACAATTTTGAAGCATGACATGTTGTATCAATTTACTCAAAGTAATATGATCTTTCACAATATAGAACAAAATTGGGCTAACTTTACTGTTATCTTATTTTTTAATTCAAAAAAGTGTTTTTTTTCCAAAAAAATTGCGCTTGTAAGACCTCTGCGCAAATACAGTGTGAAGTAAAGTACTGCAACGACCGCCATTTATTCTATAGGATCTTAAAAATATATATAAAATGTTTGGGGTTCTAAGTCATTTTCTAGCAAACAAATTATTTTAACTTGTAAACGCCGAATCTCAAAAAGAGGCTAGGTCCTTAAGTGGTTAACGCAGTATAGTTTAGTGCATTAATGCAAGTTTAATGCTGTATATTTCAGTGCATTACTGCAAGTTTAACATTCTATATTTCAGTGTGTTGCCTTCCATTTAACACAGTATAGTTCAGCGTGCTGCTGCAAGTTTAACGCCATATATTTCAGTGTGTTACATGCCGTTTAATGCAGTTAATTTCTGTGCATTAGTGCACATTTAACGCAGTATAGTTCAGTGCATTACTGCAAGTTTAACGCCGTATATTTCAGTTTGCTAGCTTCCATTTAACACAGTATATTTTAGAGCATTACTCCAAGTTTAACGCTGTATATTTCAGTGGGTTACTGCAAGTTTAATGCTGTATATTTCAGTGCGTTACTGCAAGTTTAACATGTATATTTCAGTATTGCCTTTTGTTTAACACAGTATAGTTCAATGCGTTACTGCAAGTTTAATGGCGTACATTTCAGTGCCTTATGGGGCATTTAATGCAGTTTATTTCTGTGTGTTAGTGCACGTTTAACGCAGTATATTTCATTGCGTTACTGCAAGTTTAAAGCCATATATTTCAGTGTGTTACCTTCCGTTTACTGCAGTATAGTTCAGAGTATTACTGTAAGTTTAAAGCTGTATATTTCAGTGCATCACCTTCCGTTTAATGCAGTATAGTTCAGTGTGTTGCTCTAAGTTTAACGCCATATATTTCAGTGTGTTACTGCAAGTTTAACGGTGTATATTTCAGTGTATTACTGCAAGTTTAATGCTGTATATTTCAGTGTGTTACTTTCCGTTTAACGCCATATATTTCAGTGCGTTACTGCAAGTTTAACGCCGTATATATTTCAGTGCATTGATGCAAATTTAATGCCATATATTTCAGTGTGTTCGTGCACGTTTAACACAGTATATTTCTGTGTGTTACTGTATGTTTGACACAGTATATTGCAGTGCATCAGTGCAGTTTTAGTGCAATGTATATTATACATACCGGCGCCACTAACGCCCAAAGACCAATTTTTCCGCACCTGTTTGACAGGTCCATATCATTGCAATTTTTGACAGCAAGGCCAATTCTTGCTTTCAAGAGTACCTCTATAGGGTTATGGTGTGAAAGCGCCACCAACACTCAAAGACCAATTTTTCCACACCTGTTTGACAGGTGCATATCATTGCAATTTTTAACAGTAAGGCCAATTCTTGTTTTCATCAAGAGCACCTCTTATAGGATTACGGTGTGAAGGCACCACAGACACCCAAAGCCCAATTTTTCCGCACCTGTTACTTCTATCCAAAGTCTGTGGAAGAGGCACCAGAATTTATTCAAAAAAACCCTAATCTTGTTCCCAGTGCACTAAATTCTGGCTTCATCATATGAACTGTCTCCCCAAGCCGTTGCTTACAAAATAAAGAAAGCTTGCAGGGAAAATGTAATTTTTTTTATCTTTATAAATGCAATTATTGCTGCAGCAGCTTCTATACACAGTACAGACGTGCCAATTTACAGGTAGACCAGGGGGACTCCCCAGGCACTATATGGAAAGGAATTTTTTATTTTTATGCTTTGACTTTAAGCATCAATAAATCACTGCTCATTTAAAAATTACCCTTTTTTACAAACTTTTTTTTCATTGATACATGTCCCCCAGGGCAGTACCCAGACCTTCATAACCATAGTATGGCCAATTACTGGCATATAAGCCTTCAAAATGGGCACTTTTTATTTTTACAGTTCGGGTCCCATAGACTCTAGTGGGGTTCGTTATTCGGTTTCGAACTTGCGATGTTCGAATGTTCTGGTGTGAACCGAACAGGGGGTCATTCAGTCCATCCCTAGTAAGTAGCAGTGGAACTTTAGTTCTGCTTTAAGACACACAAGCTTTGGGACAAAATATAATTTAAAAAAATAGAACTTTTCAACAACTTATACGTTTCTGCTCACCTAAAATTAATTTTGCATTAGTAAAAGAGTGTCATGAACCCATGTCCTGTCTGTTTGCTTACCTCTTTTGTTGTGACAGCTTAGAGGCCGTTCACATCACCACCTGTGGGCTAAGCAATCTCCTCTCAGTGGACTCCACCCCAGCCTCCAATTAAGCAAACACTATTTAAGACCATGTGCTGCAAAGCCTCCTTGCCGATCAATGTTGTGTGTCTTTGGCTTCATTTGTGGTTGTTCCTGTTGTTTGCTCTGAGTCCATTTCCGTGTACCGACTTTTGGCTTGTTCTGACTATCCCTGCCTGCTTGATACCCCGACCTTCGGCTTGTTCTCTGTTTCTCCTGTCCGCTTGATACCCTGACCTTGGCATGCTCTTCTGTCTGTCCCTGTCTGCTTGTGGCCCTGACCTTTGACTAGGCCACTTACTATCCTTTCTGTTCCTGCACTGCTGCTTCCTCTCTTCCACCTGTAGCCAGCCGAGCGTGAGCTAGGGGACCCCGGGGGCCGCAAACTGGATCCAGTTGCAGCCAAATCCATCCTCACCACCAGAGGCTCTGGTGAATACCTACTGGCTCTTAGACTCTGCGCCCTGGGGAAACCGATGCACTAGCTCGCTGTGTTTCAGTGTCAGTTTGTTGTCAGCAGTTTAGACATTAATGGCTGTGTGTTGAGTTATTTTGAGGGGACAGCAAATTTACACTGTTATACAAGCTGTACACTCACTACTTTACATTGTAGAAAAGTGTCATTTCTTCAGTGTTGTCACATGAAAAAGATATAATAAAATATTTACAAAAATGTGAGGGGTGTACTCACTTTTGTGAGATACTGTATATTGTAATTGGTTTAGACAACATTTGGTTGGAAATGAAATCCAGGTTATTGGGGATATTTGTAATATGGGGTTAGTTTAGATTAAGATAATAATTTTGTAATTTTACTTTTATACAATAATCCCTTATTGAGAAAACAAAGATTAGGATGAGGCTGTTAATTGTAATATACAGTAGCTGCCATAATATTTAACTAAGCCAAGATGGATGGGATACATAAGAAGTTTTTTCTACAAAAATGAAATCTAATGGTCTGGTAATAACTTGATGTGAGGTCCATTATGGGAGAGTAATTAATAAAATTAAAATATAACAGAACCCATCACATCAAGTCCACACACCCTTTTAGGATAGATGCCACCTGCAGCCAGCTGTTTTATAGTTTATAGGGCTTTCTGTTCTGTCATATACAGATTGTTGGTACTTTTGTTTTTATTTAATTTTATTTTTGAAATCCAAAGTAGAATGTGTAGAAACAAAGGACTTGTGTTATTTAGCTAAAACTAACAACAGAGCAAGCAAAGAGAAATTATTAGTTTGCCAGGCAAAAGTTGTATTTTTGACATTTCAAACTGGAGTTCTTACACAAAAAGCATGATAGGAAAACAAGGCATTGTATTATATTTATGCAAGTTGGACCCAGTAATGAAGAGTTCACCCCAACATAACAGAGTAGTAGTAGCAAAGTGCTGCTACATGAAGTTTACAAAGTTACAGACATTATTTTGGTCAAATATTTCATTTTTAATGGTCCCACATTTCTGCGAATTTTGCAAACAGCTAAACTAAATACTTGTCTAATGAAAGGTTCAAAATATGAATTTGTATTGTTGTTTACGTACAAATCTAACAATGAAAAATGCGTACATTTGAATCCAGCCATTTTATCTGCTTCTATTGGAGGAGGCTGGAGACAAAGAAAACCACATGTGTTACATTGATGATGTAGGAATCAGCTGCTGTGGGCCCAGTGCAGGTTTTATACTGAGGGTGGCAATGCCCATACTGAGTATGCAGTTTATCACCCAGAAGGATGCTTTGTATTCAGAGTCATTGGATCCTTCTTCCCCAGCTCAACAAGCAGAGCTCCAATGTTTATCAAAGCCTTCAAGCTATCAAAAGAGTATATAT
This sequence comes from Glandirana rugosa, assembly GCA_018402905.1. NCBI lineage: Eukaryota > Metazoa > Chordata > Amphibia > Anura > Ranidae > Glandirana > Glandirana rugosa. Next base: position 102,123 of record BLSH010394992.1, read on the forward strand.
TTATATAGATAGTAGGGAATTTAGAGAGCTTTTGGTTCCATTAGAAGGACTAGAAGTTGTTTTTACTTCGGCAGGTAAATCAATCAAGCATGCTAAGTTAATTGATTGGCTGTCTTCAGCCTTCCAGACTCTTGCTGAGCTAGCCATACTAACAGTAAAACTCATGCATGGAAGCAGATCAGGCAACTAACGATGCTGCATTAGTGCCCCGGACACTTGCTGGGTCTGTGCAACTCGCGGATTCCACCCTAGTTCTGGCCCAGTATAGCTAGGATTAATAATTCAACTTTAAGGACCCCAGAACGAGAAGAACAAGTGGTCCACAGGGGGCAACTTCTTATGAAACAGGACTTTGGAAAAAGGTGGTCTTTTATGTCTGGCTCTTTTCCCTCCAGCTTAACACATGGACCATGTCATCAATCACAAGCAGTTATGGCTCCCTTAGTAAATGAGCATGGGATAGAGTCAGGGTTCACCACAGTTGTTTATAGCATACCACTTCTTGTTTTACCTGTTACCAAAAGCTGAACTTCCTTCCAGAGGTTACAAAAAGATGTATGCAGATGTCCAAGCCAGGATCTTACGAGTATGCATTTTGTCTGTATGGACATGTTTTTTGGTTGTCCAGTGGCAAATACTACTGCAAAGGCCACAGTAAAAAGTGTTATCAGAGGTAGTTTATAAGTACAGAGTGCCAGAATCAACAGAGAGTAACAGAGAAACTACTAGAAGTTTTGAGGTTTTATTTTTACACCCCCTACCTTGTACAATGTAGTGAAAAAAGTAGAGTAAGAAACTAGAAAACTATTGCCTGAATGTTTTCTTATATTTTATTAAGCCCCAAAGGGGATATTGGACTCTCTCCTATGAGATTTGGTTTGGGAGTGTGTTACTTACTTGCTCATTTTTTGTCAGCAGCTGAAGGCCTCCACTTGAATCACAGAGAATGTTGCTGATCTTTTGAAGGTTTTTGACAAATTAATTTCTCCCCACTTACAGATCCCAACAGTTTAGAAGGATCTCATAAACAAAAGCCAGATGACTTGTGGATTGTTAAGAGACATTATATATAAGGAGTCGTTTGGAGACTCAATACAGCGTCTATTCATATGCAGTTTTTGCAAGAGTCACCTGGATTCACACCAGACACTACAAAAAATGACTAAATTATGAATCTCTGTTTTTGATTTGTTTCCCTCTTGGAATCGCAATCTAATGTACTATTTATTCAAAAGCTTTAATTTTAAGGAATATATATTTAATGGGATTTGAAAAGTTGTTCAGCCATGTAGATGTCAAATTTGTCTTTTTTTATGTCTTCCATTTTATGTAGAATTGTCTGTGTTTACATATGCTGATAAGTCAGCATTCCAACAATTAGGCCTCATGCACACAGGTATTTTTTGACAGTTTTACAGCAGATATTTTTAGCTGCAGACATTTTTTTCTACAGTCAGTAAACCCTCCATCATGTTATCCTATGTGTTCATGCACACATAGGCTGTTATCAACTGTTTTTAGCAGTAACATTTTTGAGCTGTAAAAAAAATCCAAGACCATTGGGTTCTTAGAGACGTTTTAGATCAATAGAGAAAAACAAAAACAAAACGCCGGCCCCTTTAAAAATGCGAAAAAACACGCAAAAACGCCAGTAATATAACTCTGGTAAAAGCTGAAAAAAAATCACTGACAAGCTACTGACGCTTTCCATAATGGAGAGCTCAGTCGGTGGGAGCCCTTGCATGGAGGAGGAGCTGTTAGTTTTTTTGGGTTTTTTTGGGTCCGTCGCTTACTGTGATTGATGACGGGGGACACTTATTTTTAAATTTTTTTTTAATAAAGCATTTGTCCCTAATTGTTTCTTGGGTTTTTCTTTTTTGACACTTTTGGTGAATTAGTGGGGGTGCATTTTACCCAATACTAATTCACATGGGGGGGTCGGGATCTGGGAGCCCCCTTATTAAAGGGGGCTTCCAGATTCCGATAAGCCCCCCCGCCCTCACACCCCCACAACCACAGCCCAGGGTTGTGGGGAAGAGGCTCTTGTCCCCATCAACATGGGGACAAGGTGCTTTGGGGTGGGGGCGCAGAGCCTTCCTGCCCCTAAGCACCCATACTCCCTATGTTGAGGGCATGTAGCCTGGTACAGTTCAGGAGGGGGGGGGGAGCTCCCTGGTCCCCCCCTATCCTGGCCGACCAGGTTGCATGCTCGGATAAGGGTCTGGTTTGGATTTTAGGGGGGACCCCACATCAATTTTTTTAAATTTTGGCACGGGGTTCCCCTTAAAACCAAAACAAGACCTTTAGGGCCTGGTTTGGACTGGGGGGGTGCATGCAACTGTTTTCAGTGATTTTTATGTATATTGCAGGGAGCTGGCAATACATTACAGCCGTGATAATAAATGACAATTTTCCTTTGGAAATGTCGTTTTGCTATGGCATGTTCTAAACATCACAGAGGTGCGCCCTTTTATCGGCAGACTAAGGGACCCCCCAGGCATGATATTTTAGGAATTTTTCATTTTTATAGTTTCACTTTAACCACTTCAGCCCCGGAAGGATTTCCAGCTTTAGGACCGGAGCCCTTTTTGCGATTCGGCGCTGCGTCGCTTTAACTGACAATTGCGCGATCGTGCGACGTTGTACCCAAACAAAATTTGCGTCCTTTTTTTCCCACAAATAGAGCTTTCTTTTGGTGGTATTTGATCACCGCTGCGTCATTTCTGATCGCCGCTATAAACAAAAGAAGAGCGACAATTTTGCAAAAAAACCCAAATTTCTTACTTTTTCCTAAAATACAAATCCAAAAAAAAAATATAAAAAAACATTTTTTTTCACCGTTTTTGGCCGATTTATATTCTTCCTCATATTTGCGATAAAAAAAATCGCAATCGGCGTTTATTGATTGGTTTGCGCAAAAGTGGTCGCGTTTACGGATGATGAGAATTCATTTTTGGGGTTTTTAATTT
>BLSH010394992.1:105505-122785 GCA_018402905.1 Glandirana rugosa
CCCCGGGGAAGCCTTACCCGTTCCCGTAATCGTCTGACCGTCCTCGAACACACCTCCTGAACCTGACCCGTGTTTGTACCGTGCGGAAATGCATTGGAAACTGATTCCTACCCGGCTTGTGGGGGGCCAAGCCAAGTGTGGTCTTGTACGTTTGCCCGTTTTTTACACAAACTTGTAAGCTTGTGGCAATTTCAGTTACCTGGGTTTGTACTTTTTAGCTTTCACGATTAAAATTTCCTAATATACTTTCAATAACGGGATTTTTTCACATACCCCTGGGCCCAGGACGGGATCCCCTGTACATAGTTACGTATATTTTCAACCCGCAGCCGCCGTCGTATGACGGCGATTTGCGGGAACGAGCCACTTTGTCGCCGTCAATCGCCGATCGGCGGTCGGCAAGTGGTTAAGCATTATTAAAATCACTGCTCCTAAAAAAAGAGGTGGATTTAAAAACTTTTATATGCATTGATACATGTCCCCTAGGGCAGGACCCGGGTCCCCATACACTTTTTTAGGGCAATAACTTTCATATAATCCTTTAAAATTAGCACTTTCGATTTTTCATGTTTGGGTCCATTGACTTTAACGGTGTTCGAATGTTCAAACACATTTTTTGCCCGTTTGCATGTTCTGGTGTGAACCGAACCGGGGGGTGTTCGGCCCATCCTTAGTCAAAGGTTACGTAAAGGCGTGCCATGTTTGTGCCCAGTCCAAGTCCTCCACACAAGCTCCTGCCAGTCTGCTAATGCCCTTGCCCATTCCGAAGGGGCCCCGGACTCACATTGCTATGAATTTCATCACCGATCTTTCACCATCTGAAAAGAATACAGTAATTTGGGTGGTAATCGATCGGTTCTCCAAGATGGCTCATTTTGTTCCCCTTTCTGGTTTCCCTTCTGCTCCTGCTTTGGCCCCCATCTTTGTTCAAGAAAGCCTTCGCCTCCATGGGGATCCTTCCCATATTGTTTCGAACAGGGGGGTTCAATTTACATCCTGCTTCTGGAGAACTCCTTGCAAGTCCCTCAATATTGTCTTGGACTTTTCTTCTTCTTACCACCCTCAATCCAATGGACAGACTGAGAGGGTTAATTAGGAGTTAGAGGTCTTCCTCCGCACCTTAGTCTCTGCTCATCATGGTGACTGGTCCTTTCTACTTCTATGGGCAGAATTTTCTCACAATAATCATGTTAACATCAGTTAACATCAGTTCTCAGAAGACCCCCTTTTTCACAGTTTATGGAAGTCTCCCTCAGCTTCCTCTTCCTATGACCTGTTCTCCGGACATTCCAGCTTTGGCTACTGTTCAGCAATCAATACCATTTTGGGTAAGGTTCATGATTCCCTCTGTGCAGTGGCTGATAGGTTTAAGGGTTTTGCCAACCATCACAGGCGTAAACCGCCTTCTCTACAGATTGGAGACAATTTCTGGCTTTCTACCCTATTTGCCCTAAGATTCATTGGTCCGTACTCTATAATTGCTAAGTTGAATCCAGTTTGTTTTAAACTCCAGATTCTGAAAAGCCTCAGTATTTCAAACTCCTTTCATGTTTCCCTTCTGAAGCCTTTAGTCCTCAACAAGTACTCTCGTCCTCTCCCTACCACGGTTCCGGTCTCGGAGGATGGTCTGGAGTCCGAGGTTAGTCTAATCCTGGACTCCCGGCTCTGTAAAGGCATTCTTCAGTACCTTGTGCATTGGAAAGGGTTTGGTCCTAAGGAGAGGTCTTGGATCCCTGCATCTGAGGTATTTGCGCCTCGCCTGGTGAGGAAGTTTCATTTGAGATTTCCCTCCAAGCCTGGGCATAGGCAGGGGAGGAGGAGGCTTCATAAGAGGGGGGGGTAATGTCATGAACCCATAGTCATTCATGTCATGTCTGTTTGCTTACCTCTTTGGTTGTGTCAGCTTACATTACCACCTGTGGGCTAAGTAATCTCCTCTCAGTGAACTCCACCCCAGCCTCCAATTAAGCAAACACTCCTTGCCAATCAATGTTGTGTGTGTTTGGCTTTGTGTGTGGTTGTTTCTGTCGTATGCTCTGAGTCCATTTTCATTTACCAACTTTTGGCTTGTTCTGACTATCTCTGCCTGCTTGATACCCGATCTTCGGCTTGTCCCCTGTTTCTCCTGTCTGCTTGATACCCCGACCTTGGCATGCTGTTCTGTCTGTCCCTGTCTACTTGTGGCCCTGACCTTTGGCTAGGCCGCTTACTAACCTTGCTGGTCTTGCAGTGCTGCATCCTCTCTTCCACCTGTAGCCAGCTGAGCGTGAGCTAGGGGACCCCGGGGGCCGCAACCTGGATCCGGTTGCAGCCAAATCCATCCTCACCACCAGAGGCTCTGGCGAATACCTACTGGCTCTTAGACTCTGCGCACTGGGGAAACTGATGCACTAGCTCCCTGTGTTTCAGTGTCAGTGCTCCAGGGGCCCGTCTTTCTGCACCAGCTGGAGCTCATTAGGAACAATCAGCTATAGGTCCACAACCTTAGCAGTGCAATTCCAACCTTAGCATGCACTTCGCACTTCCGCAATGCAATTCTCACCCATCAGTGTGCATCTGTCACCTGACCCCAGGTGTCCTGACAAAGAGGAAGAGGTGAGGGGGTTTATGCGCGTTTAGGCACATTTACAAGGGTCAAGTAATCAGTTATTCTTGTCATTGAAATGAATTATCGCTGAAATGTTAAACGGGCCTAGCATTAACGCACATTTAGACACGTTTATCAGTTTCAAGAGTTTTTCTGCCAAAACACAGCTACTCCTTGATGCACTGGCCGTAGGTTTTCTTTTCTGCCTCTAAATCCCTATGTGTTTGTAATGGTACCCCCACAGGAGCTGCTGAATGTTGTGGTCCATCTTTCACCCTGCCCAGCCAGGCACATGATTTCACTCATCCAGAGACATGAAACAGTCCTTGCATTTGTTTTTGTATTTTTATTGAGGGGTATTAAGCTTGGATAGGGTAAGGGAGTATGGGATGCCCACTTGAATGAAAAGTAATTTACATGGGACTCAACGTATAGAGACTCCAAATACAACAAAGATAAGGGATTTTTATGGTGCCAGAAATTTCAACAAACACATTGGATACTTTTTTTTTAAATTTTATTAGATACATAAAAAAGAGAGCATAAAAGTTCTCTCTTTATGAGACAACACATGTTAAAATTACCACAACACAATTAGTGTATATATGGAAGCTGTTTGGATGCCTATTGCCTCGACGTGTTTCTCAGTTTGCTTCATCGGGAGCTGTAATGCACGTATCAGCTATGAACAGATACAAAAGCCAAAGAAAAAAAAAACAGAATACATATAGATAATAGACAATGATGATATACAATGTGTCTGTGTCTGAGGAGGACTGAGGACAGCTTGTTCTGTTGAAAAGCAGGATCGCTAGGAGAAAATAAAGGAAAGAACTAATGCAGCCATCGCATCTAAAAATTGATGGATGCATTAGTCCGTGGTACCAGAGTGATTGCTGTGGGTCTCTGAACTCTGAAGGAAGCTGGGATTATTGCAATAGCTGCATCTCTTGATGGGACATCATTTTTTCTGCTCCAGCAGGGTGAGCGGGCGAGTTTGGTGTGTGAAGGAGAGCACAAGTGACACACCTGAGTTTGTTTTGCTCCACGTATGCACCAGTTTCCACCAGTTTGAATTGAGGGAACACCATTGGGACATATCACTGGACTTTTGGTTCTTTAATGGACTGATTGATTGCTATTACAAGTGTTTATGCATTTACAGCAGGTTTTTTATTTTTTGGTTGATTTTAAGCACACAGCAGAATATATATTTTTTTGCACATTTATTGATTGCAGACTTTTGTATATCTAGATTTTTTACACATTATTTGTTTGCACCATGGACTTTACACTTGCACACTTTCTTTGTCATTTTTTGCACATGATTTAGTATTTATTAGCAATGCCATATCCACTCTCTTTGATACCTTTGTTTATTTAGACATCTAGTTTCTAGATTTCAATGTGGAGGCACCAGCTACTTTGTTTAAGGTAAAATCTGACATATACCCATTTCCACCAGCAGCGCCATGCCCACACACCCCCTTTTTTATAATGTATAAAATACATACTCAATAATATATCCAATACAAAAATCATAAATAACCAAAAATTGCTGCATATAAGCTGTTTATGTTAATACTGCAGTCAATCATGATTTGATCCTTAACTGCCATGGAAAGCACAAGTGAAAGACTCACCTAATATTTGCAGTAATGGAGAGATTTCAAGCAATCCTGTATGTGACAATAAATATTCCATAAAGATGGAGAGCAATAAAAATTCATATAAGACTAAAATCCACTGGTAAAAGTTCATAGAAGAGAGGTGTGTTGAAAAATGAAGATCAGACACCCAGTGATGTGACACCCAATACCAAAGGTAAAAATGGAGGCTTATTAGCAAGCCAGCGACCCCCCCCCCCCCCTTACTCAGGGAGGTCAAACCGCACTTAATCGGATCTATGATTCACTAGAGCAGCCTTTCTCAACCTTTTCAACACCATGGAACCCTTGAACTAATTCTCCGGTCTCGGGGAACCCCTGCTAAAAATTAAAAATCTACAACTCATGATAGTGTGATGGTCAATGGGAAGAATGCTTCTTGCACTTGTGGTCATTGGGAAGAATTACCCCCTTACAGATAGCTAAAAAGATCAATGATGTAATTGGGAATTTATCTTAGAGGTAGAAATTGACCATTGCTCAAGGAACGCCTAGCAATCTCTGGAGGAACCCTAGGGTTCCAAGGAACCCTGGTTGAGAAACCCTGCACTATAGGAAGTAACGAACATCCTCTCCTGGTGGTAACCAAACAGTATATGCCGGAAGATTCACAGCAATCCAAGGAGCAATTTCCAAAGGAGCAGGGACTTCAATACCGGAGTATATAAAAAACAAAAAAAGCTCCACATGGTATAGTACTGAAACAATATCCTATTTATTAAAAAGTAATGCACTTACATGTAGTTAGTAATCACAAGCTTGTAGCATCCAAACAAATACGTTCCCTTAAGCAAATGGCCAGATAGCAATCGCACATGCGCAGTAGCGCGTGTATGTGTCCGACACCTTAAATCATGCCATGTGAGCATTAATTGCTTGCAATATAGCTTTTTGGTGATTGCAGCCTGTTTGTATCTTCAGTAAGCTCCACGGCTGCTGTCAGAGTAAAATATGTCCAATCTTTGCCATAAGCAACTAAAATAACTCCCATTATTGCTGTCACTAAAGTAGTCCCCATTGTTGTTGTCAGATTCCCCTCCTCCCCCTTTTCCATTCCCAGGCAGACTACAATGTATGCCAGCGTAAAATTGTACTTCATTGCCAGTAATGTAATAAACATGTAAATCTGCATATAGGCATGTAAACACAAGTATGCACATAAATTACTGCACTCAAAGGTAACATTTTCTCTTTCACTCACACGCCCGTAAAAAAGCATATAAAAGTGTTTATTAAAGTGGTAGTAAAGTCTGCTTTGTTATTTTTACCTACAGGTAAGCCTATAATAAGGCTTACCTGTAGGTAAAATGAATATCTCCTTAAACGGGCACCGCTTAGGAGATATTCACACTGGATGCAGCCGATGAAGTCCATGCCAGACCTTCAGAGCACTGTGCCAGAACCGAGGGCTCCCGTGCGAGAGTGACGTCATAACGGCTTCAGCCACTCACACAGCCGGAGTCTGCGAACCTGGAAGGAAGACTGAGGGAAGATGGAAGCCTTGTCAGTGGTGACAGCATGCTGCTGGAGGACTTCGTTCTAAGGTAAGTATTTCAGAATATGTAATTATACAATGCATACTAGCACATTATGCCATTGTATTACAGGGGATTTTTTTCACTGCAGCAGTTTACAACAGCTTTACAAGAGTATATGTTTTCTACTATAGGTTTTCTTTTTATTTATTAATCATACTTACCTAGGTAGATGCAGCACCGGTCCAATGCTGCATCTGTCCCCCGGCGGCACTAACACTGAGAACCGAGCAATCTAACACAGCAAATCACTCGGTTCTCAGAGCTCCCTGAGCAGAGAGCTGGTGACTCTCAGTCAGTAGCTCTCTGCTCTGCCATCCCACACTCAATGGAGTGCTGGGCTGTGGAGGGGGCGGGAGCGGCAGGCTCAGGCTCTCTGCAGCTCGCTGAGAGGCTGAGCTGGGTGCCAGTCCAGGCATGTGGGGGGATCCCCACTCCATTCTCATGATTTTGCCCAAGCCTGGACCAGCTCTGTGATGTCAGCAGACAGCAGAATTGAGCCTACTAAGATTAATTAAGGATCTAAACACAGCTGCATTGTTTTCAATAGAGCCATTCACACAGGTGCATAACCATGCACTGCATTCAGATCTGTAACATAAAATCCAAAAAACTGAGATTAATATTTTAGCCTTCATACCTGTAGAGTAACATAGAGGATTCTGGGGAACATAATTCTAAAGTATTATTGGCACACTGAATGTTTCCTACAGTGACTTGTGTCAGCGATATTCCAATCAAAGAATAATATTTCTGATGCATAAATGTTTATTTTTTAAATTTAAACTCTGTCATTTAGGAATATATAACGTTACATAAACAACATTCTGATGGTGTATAATGTTCTTCAATCTCAGCATTTGAGAAAAAGCATGTATTACATATTAATAACTGGTTATATAATACAAAATACCATGGAGCTGTAAAAGAAAACAAATGGTTAGGTGATTGTATTCTAGCCACAAGACTTTTTTTTGCAGAAGATATTTTACACTTGCTATATACCCACAAAACTGTAGAAAGGTTGAGCTGCTATCTCACAATCTGAAAGAATACAAATACATGACTGATTTTCATATCCTGCTAGATAGGAGCATATTTAATACAGTAATAACAGTACACACCAAACACCAAAAATGTTAGTGTAGATTAGACAGAATCTGTATGTAAAGGGAAATAAAACTGATAAGGTGCTTGTAAGCAATATGCACCCGCAGCAGTTTCTATGAATGCTTATGAATAGAGAAATAAATGTTAAGGCATAAGCAGAATCCAGTTATGTCTGTATTTCCATCTTAGCTAATTACTAAAATAAAGTCCTTCCATCTCAAGAATTGGTTAATAATTAATTCTCTAACACATAAAGCACATGAAACCATTAATTCTTTAACATACAATATCTCACAAAAATGAGTACGCCCATCACATTTTTGTAAATATTTTATTATATCTTTTCATGTGACAACACTGCAGAAATGACACTTTGCTACAATGTAAAGTAGTAAGTGTACAGCTTGTATAACAGTGTAAATTTGCTGCCCCCCTAAAATAACTCAACAAGCAGCCCTTAATATCTAAACTGCTGGCAACAAAAGTGAGTACACCCCTAAGTGAAAATGTCAGAATTGGGCCCTATTAGCCATTTTCTCTCCCCGGTGTCATGTGACTCGTTAGTGTTGCAAGGACTCAGGTGTGAATGGGGAGCAGGTGTGTTAAATTTTGTGTTATCGCTCTCACTCTCTCATACTGGTCACTGGAAGTTCAACATGGCACCTTATGGCAAAGAACTCTCTGAAGATCTGAAAAAAAGAATTGTTGCTCTACTTAAAGATAGCCTAGGCTATAAGAAGATTGCCAAGACCATACGGTGGTTTAACAGGACAGGTTCCACTCAAAACAGGCCTCACCATGGTCGACCAAAGTGGTTGTGTGCACGCACTCAGCATCATATCCAGAGGTTGTCTTTGGGAAATAGACTTATGAGTGCTGCCAGCATTGCTGCACAGGTTGAAGGGGTGGGGGGGTCAGCCTGTCAGTGCTTAGATTATATACTGCACACTGCACCAAATTGGTCTGTATGGCTGCCATTCCAGAAGGAAGCCTTTTCTAAACATGCAAATCCATGCTAAGCAACCACCCATTTGTGGTTTCACATAATGTTAGGGGCCTAAATGTCCTCCTTACTGGGGGAGCTGCACAAAATAAATACGTCAGTGTTTTTTTTTACAAGAGACCCATTTTAAAACAGGGGCAGTGCAAAAACTTACGGATAGATATGTTACCAGGGAATTCCCCGTGACCAATCCAGAGTCCAAATCAAAAGGCGTATCTATATTACTCCATAAAAATGCAGGTATTGAAACATCACAACAACTAGCAGACCCAAATGGTAGAGTCATATTCCTCAGAGGGGACTGGGTAGGGATGCCGATCACTTTGGCAAACGTGTACTTCCCGAATAAGACTAAGATGATAGCTGAACTTAAAGTTTTGCACAAGGAGGCATTATCTTGGGGTGGGGGGGATTTCAACATGCCATTGAACCCCCTGCAGGATACTTCAGACGGCTCCTCATGCATACCGTATAAACAACTCCGCAAAATCAAGAGGTTACTGACCTCACTTACTCTTGCGGATTCATGGAGAACGGCTAATCCTGATGGTAAGGATTACACATTTTTCTCACCCTTGCGGAACAAATATACATGACTGGATTATATCATTAACTCTCAGAGAGACCTTACGCTACTGAAACATGCCAGTATTGGTGTGAAATCCTTCTCTGACCACACACCATTAGCACTAACTCTGAAATCTCCTATTAAACACAACAAAAATTGCTCTTGGAGACTGAATCCCTCCTTATTAACTGACTTGGAAAGTCAATCAAACATCTCAACAGTTATTCAAAACTATTTTAAGGAGAATTCTTCAGATGAACTCACCCCTATGACTATATGGGCGGCGAATAAGTGTTAGGTCTGAGGGGAACTGATAGGAATGGGTGCCAAGAAGAAGCGGGAAGTGGGAAAAGAAATAAATGTATTGATAAGTAACATAAGCACCCTGGAATCCATACACAAGCAAAGGTTATCCATAGAATGAGCAACTAAACTATTGGAACTGAGAAAACAGTTGCAAATGCATCTGGATCTTAAAGCACAAAGGATCTTTTTTTGAAAAAAGGGTTTCTTTTATGAACATGGTAATAAAACAGGGAAATACCTGGCCAAAGCGTTGAAAGAAACCCAATTATCTACCAATATTCCAGCCATAAAAACCAAAACTGGGTCCCTTACACAAGAGTCGGAGAAAATTGCAAAGGAATTCCACGCCTATTACACGGCATTGTATAATTTACCCCCTTATCATAAGCCAGCGGACATGGAAGGTATACAACCTCAATCCATTAGCCAGGTCCTGACTAACAGTGGCCTCTCGATTTTAGAGTACACAGACCTTGAACAATTGGAAGCGCCAATAACCGAGGATGAACTATCATGAGCCATTAAATCCTTTAAAGCCGGGAAGAGCCCGGGCCCTAACTTTCACCTCACTGTTGATACCATATCTGTTAAAAGCCATTAATTCTATTAAAGATAAAAATGATACCCCAGACGAATTTTTGAAAGCGCACATAGTGGTTATACATAAACCTAACAAATACCCCCTACTATGTTCAAATTACAGGCCCATATCGCTGCTCAATCTAGATTTAAAACTCTTAACAAAAATATTGGCTAATAGATTACGACTATTTCTGACCCACTTGATAGGACCAGAACAAGCTGGCTAAATCTTTTACATGGGGCACGGTCAGTGGGCTTTGAAGGCATGGTGCTTTCCACTGATGCGCAGAAGGCCTTCGACCGTGTCTCATGGGATTTTCCACAGGCAACCTGTGAGCATATCGGCTTGCAGGCTTGGATGATGGCGTGGATCATGGCATTGTATAATAACCGAGCAGCAATTATAAAAGTCAATGGTACACTCTCTGAACCTGTGGCGATTCATAATGGCACCCGACAGGGGTGCCCCTTGTCACCGTTGCTTTTTATCCTCACGCTAGAACCATTGATACGTTGGATAAACAAGACGCCCTCGTATGCTGACAATCTCCTTTTTTCATCACGCAACCGCACATCACCCTACCAAATATACACAAAATATTCTCACTCTACAGATATATAGCTAACTTTAAAGTAAATTACAATAAGTCAGAGGCCCTGAATATTTCATTACCCCATGATACCCTTATGTTAACCCGGAGAAATTGTGAGTTTAAATGGGAAGAAAAGGCCATAAAATATCTAGGAGTCAAACTGACCCCAAAATTGGATTCTATATGTGCATACAGCTTTAAACCCTTACTCCAACAAATAAGCAAAGACTTAGAACAGTGGACACTGAAGAATTTTTCTTGGTTCGGCAGGGCGGCCATAACTAAAATTACTATTCTACCTAGGATTTTGTATTTCTTTCAAACGTTACCGATCTCCCTGCCTAACAGTTTCTTAAAAGTGTTAAATTCAATGATTAGGAGCTCCTCGGAAGCCCAAGAATTAGTTTGAAACTGCTCACCAAAGCCAAACACCTGGGAGGAATGGGTTTTCCACATTTTGGCAATTATTACCTGGCCACACAAATGACACGAATCGTAGACTGGCACTGTCACACAGAGAATAAGGATTGGGTAGCTTTGGAAAATGCCATCGGTCCTACGGTGAAATTTCTACCTTGGATCTCATGGGAGCTCTGCCCCAAAAGAGTAAAAGATTATCCAGTGATAGGTGCCACCCTTGGGGCAATTCAAAAGATCATGAAAAAAAACAGACTTGACTTCCAATCAAGGCCTGCTGACTCCACTGAGCTCCAACCTTGGGTTTTTGCCAGGGTTGATGGCCCGTCAACAGTGGCAGGGAATAGGAGATTAGCCACTATTGGCAATGCATTGCTTCAGGGGAGCAAACTAAAATTGCTGGCAGAGTTGAATGTGGATAGGGAACAACACACCTTTACAAATTGGGAATATTGTCAGCTAACTAGCTTTGTAACAGACCCCAAACGACGCCAAGAATTCTCCAGACCTTTATCACAATTTGAAGAGATTAGTGTGAAGGGACTTGCAACTGATAATCCCACATCTCTTCTATATGGCTGGCTGCAAAACACCAGAGCAGAAGAAGTAGATAGGAATAAAAACAAAAAGCTATTGGAAAAGGCCCTCCATACAACACTCAGCGAGGAACAATGGCTTCATGAATGTGTGTTCACACATAAGTGCTCAATTAGTTCACACCACCAAGAAGCCTCCTATAAGCTCCTAACAAATTTGTATAACACTCCTGACAAGATCCATAAATGGTTCCCCTCAGTATCAGATGCGTGTTGGCGATGCAATATGGAGACACTGTATCATATCTGGTGGGACTGATAAGGCCCTTCTGGCAAAAAGCATGCAGAGTGATCAAAAGAATTACTGAAACTACAATTCAACTGACCCCAGAGTGCTGTCTATTGCACATCTCAAATGGGCCTATGAAAAGGTATAAAAAAATCACTGATTAGATTTTTACTTACAGCAGCAAAAGTGCTGATCCTGAGATATTGGAAGATGACACAGGTCCCCTCAATAAAAGAATGGCTCCATAGTGTGAATTAAATTTACAATATGGAAGAAACCAGAGCCATTGCCACTAATTCAATTGAAAAATTCAATAAACTATGGCGTATATGGGCGATGTTTAGATACTCAGACGAATACCAGACAACAAAAAATACACACTAGAAATATATAACTCTCAGAAGACGTAAACCCTTGGTTCTCTGCTCTATGAACCTGAACCCGGGCCCTGCACCTCAGTCTTGCCTATACTCTATACTATCCTTATTTTTCTTTTCGTTCTTTTCTTCATTTAAGATGAACGTTACTTATGTCCACCTCCATCAGATACAGGTATTTAAGGTTTTCAGATGAACCTGCGCCTGTATAATGGTTAATAGTCGGGCTGAACAGGTCTTGTAGCTTATCCCATAAGAGAAGGAAATGTAAATGTTTAACTTAGAATTCAATGTTTGGCTACTTGTTTAAATAATGGATATGAGTTTATAGCAAGCTATACCTCACCATGCGAATGTGTCCAGGATAAACATAATCTTAATCTTAGTCAACACAATTGTATAATACTATACTACTATTTTCATTAAAAACTTTTATTGTAAAAAAAAAAGAAAGCCTGCAAATAGTTTGATTAAGACAAGCAGACAGAGGACATGTATTACTGGAACCATGTTCTGTGGTCTGATGAGACTGAGATAAACGTATTTGGTTCAGATGGTGTTAAGCGTGTGTGGTGGAAGTACAAATGTGTCTTTCCTACAGTCAAGCATGGTGGTGGGAATGTCATTATCTGGGGCTGCATGAGTGCTGCCAGCACTGGGGAGCTACAGTTCATTGAGGGAACCATGAATTCCAACATGCACTGTGACATAATGAAGCAGAGCATGATCCCCTCTCTTTCGAAAACTGGGCCGCAGGGCAGTATTCCAACATGGTAACGACCCCAAACACACCTCCAAGACGACCACTGCCTTGCTAAAGAAGCTGAGGGTAAAGGTGATGGACTGGCCAAACATGTCTCCAGGCCTAAATCCTATTGAGCATCTGTGGGGCATCCTCAAATGGAAGGTGGAGGAGCGCAAGGTCTCTAACATCCACCAGCTCTGTGACGTCATCATGGAGGAGTGGAAGAGGACTCCAGTGGCAACCCGTGAAGCTCTGGTGAACTCCATGCTCAAGAGGGTTAAGGCAGTGCTGGAAAATAATGGTGGCCACACAAAATATTGACACTTTGGGCCCAGTTTGGACATTTTCACATAGGGGTGTACACACTTTTGTTGCCAGCAGTTTAGACATTAACCACTTCAGCCCCGGAAGGATTTCCCAGGTTAGGACCGGAGAACTTTTTGCGATTTGGCACTGCGTCGCTTTAACTGACAATTGCGCAGTCGTACGACTTTGTACCCAAACAAAATTTTTTTCCCACAAATACAGCATTCTTTTGGTGGTATTTGATTGTCTCTGCGTCATTTCTGATCGCCTCTATAAACAAAAGAAGAGTGACAATTTTGCAAAAAAAAAAAAACAGTTTTACTTACTTTTTGCTAAAAATACAAATCCAAAAAAAATATAAAAAAACATTTTTTTCATCGGTTTTGGCTGATTTATATTATTCCTCATATTTTTGGTAAAAAAAAAAAAAATTGCAATCGGCGTTTATTGATTGGTTTGCGCAAAAGTGGCCACGTTTACGGATGATGAGAATTCATTTCTGGGTTTTTTTTTTTATTAGTAATGGCGGCGATCTGCGATTTTTAGCGGTACTGCGATATTGGGGCGGACATGTCGGACCATTTTGACACTTTTTTGGGACCAATTACATTTTTACAGCGATCAGAAATTTAAATATCCACTGATTACTGTATAAATGTCACTGGCATTGAAGGGGTTAACCTGCAGGGGGAGATCTAGGGGTTAACTGTGTTCCCTGGGTGTGTTCTAACTGTGGGGGAGCTGGGCTGTTATGGGCATAAGAGATCTAACTGATCCCAGTAACAGGGATCAGTAGATCTCCTATGCCCCCACTAACAGAGCGGGGAACCGTCGTGTTTACATCGGCGGTTTCCCGTTCATTTGCTGTGGCCGCTCATTGCGGCTCGCTGGCGGACATCGGGTCCGCCCGAGCCACGGGCACACTCCTCAGGAGTACGGCGGGTGCGCGCCCCCTAGCGGTCACCCGCAAATCGCCACTTATTTTGTGGACGCATCCACACTGCCGCCGTGAATATATGGTAGGCAGTGTGGAAGTGGTTAATGGCTGTGTGTTGTGTTATTTTGAGAGGACAGCGAATTTACACTGTTATACAAGCTGTACAGTTACTACTTTACATTGTAGCAAAGTGTCATATCTTCAGTGCTGTCATAGATATAATAAAATATTTAGAAAAATGTGACACAAACTTGAATAAGGCTCCATTCACACTAGTGCGTTTTTTAATGCATTTTGCAGTTTGCAGAAATGCAGGGAATTTTTTTTAACATGGGTTCCTATGGAACATGTTCACATCAATGCTTTTTTGTGCCTCTGTGTTTTTGGAAAGGGTCTGGGACTTTTTTTCATGCAAAAAGCAGCATTTTGCATGTAATAGACGTCAATGGGTAAGCATGAAAAATGCAAGTGCTGCTTTTTTACCACGTTTTTTACCGCGATTTTGCCGAATTAAATATAAAAAAAACACAAAACGCAAATCGCGGCAAAATCGCCTAATTAAATATAAAAAAACACAAAACGCAAATCGCTGCAAAATCGCTGCAAAATCGGGGTAAAAAACCTGCGGAAAGCACAGCAAAAAACAGTGAAAAAATGCTGAAAAGCAAAATGCATTGATGTGAATCGAGCCTTAAAGAGTAACATAAAAATATGCATTAAAGTAAATGTTAACTCTAAGCGCTCCTTTACATATGTGTTGCCCTCTAAAGAGCGAGGGCATTCATCTGCACTCTTCTGAGAGCATTCATCAGGCAGCGAGGAGGCATTATGCTGCCTGTGTAAACCCTAAAAACCTGAACTGTCATGCCACAATGGGCAGTTGTGGTGCAGCCCCATTTCATTTATTTGATAGGATTACATTTGGTAGACGTTAATGCCCACCAAGCATGACAGGGGGCATATGTACACCTACTTCTACTGCCTTTGTAGCTTAAGGGGGAACAGTTGGAAGGTGGTAAAAACTCAGTTTAACCACATGTTTTGACTGCCCCACCAACCGCAAGTTTAAACAAAGCCTAGTTGGACAACATTCGGTTTTCTACAGCACAGTGTATTATAAACCATTTTTTTCTTTTGTATAGTGTTTTCATCCTTTATTTTAATTATTTTTGCCATCTCACAGTGCAGCCCAATTCCTGCAGTCTCTTTGCAGTCACTTCCTGTCTGTATACATGCATTTCTCCAGCGGTTGCATGCCATTTTCTAATGGCAAAACATTTTAGCATGGCTGCGTAACCCCTTGGCTCCAGCCGTAGGCAAATATGCGGCTTCTTGTTGTTTGGTCCTTAGCACAGAGGGGCTGCATAATTGTGAGAATTACCCCCAATACACCTGTGTCGCAAAGCACATGCACTACGCTCTCCCTGCACAATTACTGTCCCCTTACCGAAAGCTTAGGAGCGATCGGGAGTTTTCAGACCACGTGACCAGCAATCATGATGGTCATGTGATCGTAAGCCACACTTCGCCTCCCGGTATCATATACCTCTTAAAGTAAACAGTGTAATCAATAGTTATCTGGTTCTCCAAATGGAGTAATCCTAAAAGGTATAGTCAGTGGCTGTAATAGCTAAAATGTGAAGCATCCATAAGTATATTGGTTAAAAAGAAGAGGGGTGTTGTGGGTTAAAAGGGAAGGCAGCCATCCTTCAGAGTGTGTCCA
This sequence comes from Glandirana rugosa, assembly GCA_018402905.1. Classification (NCBI taxonomy): domain Eukaryota; kingdom Metazoa; phylum Chordata; class Amphibia; order Anura; family Ranidae; genus Glandirana; species Glandirana rugosa. The sequence continues at coordinate 120,787 of BLSH010394992.1, forward strand.
GAACTCTGTAAGACATGTAAGGAAAAAGAGAGAGGGGGGAGGCACCAAATTGAATGTAGTATTAAAATGATGACTTTAAAAGTATAAGATTAAAAACACTTACAAGATGATGGAAGATACATGGTCATCAAGGTAAAGTGCAGTCCTGGCATTCCACATGGCTCTGTGGGTCCCACCACTGTTCCGGATAGCTGGAAAGGATTGGCCAGCTGGCTGGAATAGATCACAGTGTTTCTCCAGGAACCAGGAAGCTCCACACTGACCAGCATGGACCGAGGAACAGGAAGTGACATCACCAGCATCTGATTGAACCAGGGCAGGGCTGAAATCTTGTCAATCAGGGCTGCAGTGTGAAAGGCTACATGCTCTGAGCTAGCTGCTCCTTCGATTGGTCTCTTTTTAGCAGCTTTTTTTTTCCCTACCCTTTGTCCACATTAATTAATTAAGTATAATCTCAGAAAGCCAGGAAAGCTGGTCCAAAGGTTGTTATGCTGCATCCAATTGGAATCACCAAGGAAGGCGGTCCCAGAAACAAGGGAAACATGACCAGATTTGCAGTATGGACTTTTGTACTATTATTATTGGACTGTTAAGGACAAAGATCCTATTTTTTTTTTTATTTTGTGATTTTTTTGGTCTCTTATTATTGTTATTATGGACTTATTACATCAAGAACAAGGGATGACTACAGATACTGAGATACCGAAATGTGGACTGTAGAGATGGAGAATTTAAAGGTTTGTTTTTTTTTCTCTCAAAGAGTTTTATTTATGCCAGAAGACAAAGACGAAAGTTCCAAATGTCAAGGGAGATTACACATAAACCATTATTTTAGGTGTGGCAGAGTCTCATATTCTCAACTGGCCACAAGGGGGCGTCTGTTGCCTTATGAGTTTATGTGAAATCTCCATTAACAGCTGTAAAGTATTTGTATATAGTATATACAGTATATGGGGCTGAAATAATTATCAAGACAAGACCTTTCAAACAGCCTGTGTTAACTAACCCTTTCATCCACTTCAAAAGACACATGTTTGATATGCAGAGAAATGGCCATCTGTTTAGGAATGGACAATTTGCCCTTATATGACCTTGCATACTTAAGGCCCCATTCAAGAGAAGGTGATGACCTTTTTCTTTAATTAATTTCTCTTACAATTAATGTTCTCCATAAGAGAGGAGGCACTAATGAGGTGCTGAGCTATGCTAAATTAAGGGGAGGGGGAAATTGTCCAATCCTGTATGAGATACGCCCGGAGGGAGGAGAGGGGTAGCTTAATTTCACCAATCGAGTTGGCCCTATGTAAGTCTATGAGAAATGGGTCTTTATTAGTTTACATTTTCAAACAGAGAGGGAAGGAGAAGGAATGAGTCATGTGTCTGAGTTGGGCCCTCACACAACCCCACTGGTAAATATCAGGAAGTCTCCTAGCACTTAAAATATATACAGGCTTGTCCTATTTGTTATCTGTCATTCTGTTTGTGTATTAAGGTTTGGAGCATTATACTCTGTATGCCTTCAGTTAACCTATGATTTTTCCTTTTTCAGTACAATAGATAGATTGCTCTGGATTCATTTAGACCTTCTTACTGCTTACTAGAGTTGAGCGAACTTCTAGAAGTCTGGGTTCTGCTGGTTCGGCCGAACTTCGGGACAAAGTCCAGGTTCGGGTCCGGACAGAACCCGAACTTTGTCCCGGACCCCGAACCCCATTGAAATCAATGGAGACCCGGACTTTTAGGTACAAAAAATGTTGTAAAATAGTCCTGGAAGGTCCTAGAGGTCTGCAAAAGGAAGGAAATGCGGGTAAGGGTGGGACAAGTGACCTACAAAGAAATGGGGACAGGGAAATAACTTTAAATATTTTTAAAAAAATAAAAACATAAAAAATGCAAAAATGGAGATCATCTTCAAAATGGGTCTGAAAAGTATTAATTAACATTAGAGGCCATAGAACTGTTCTAAAATCATCTTCAAACTGTGTCAAAAAAGTATAAA